>JANAVB010001995.1:370399-551704 GCA_029216955.1 Iris pallida | reverse complement strand
GAGAAGGAGGAGAAGGAGGAGCTACTGAGGAAGGAGGAGGAGGAGAAGGAGGAGACCGGAGGAGGGAGATCGCCGGAGGAGCGCCGGGGGGAGGAGGGAAATCGCGGAGGAGCGTCGCGGAGGAGGAGCGTGCCTAAAATTGAGGGGGAAAAATTGTGAAATGATCGAAAAGGAAACCCTGCTGGCTATATGAAACGATTAGCGACGTCGCATAGGACGATAAAACATCGCTGATATATATAATGGCGACGCACTTAATATGCGTCGCTAAACGTCGCTATATCAACGACGAGTACCGACGAAATTGCGACGCACTACCCATTTAACAAAATGTAGCCACTAGACGTCGCTATTAGTCGCTGTTGGCGACAAACAGCGACGTCTTATATTAACGTTGCTAAATCCCCAAAAATTAGCGACAAAATTTAACGGAGTCGCTAAATACGTCGCTGATTGACTTATTTTGGTAGTGGAAGGAGGGAGGAGAGTCCGGCTTCGTCAAACAAGGAGACATGGCCGGGGAAGATTCCAATTATTGCTCATCCCTTGATACATTGTGATGAACGAAGTGTTAGAACCACAACTCGGCCGCCAAGGAATGGTAAAGACCCGTTGGTCATACGTGAGGTTAAGCCACCGGGATGAAAGGGTTGAAGAAGGAGGAGGAGGAGAGCGGGGACGCTTCGGATTGGCCATTGATGAAGGTTAGGTTTATGAGAGGATGAGAGAAGAGTAGGGAGAAGAGATAGAAGAAATAGGGTTTTAATAGTGTGGTAGGGAGATGAAAGGTTGGATTTGAAAAAGGGAGGGTGGGTTGGGAACGGATGATGAAGAGGAAAGTAAGGGGGATAGGAATAGTTAGTGGGTTGGAAATAATGAAGGTGGAGTAAAAGAGGAGTAAATGGAGGATGTGAAGAGATGGGTAATAAATATGATGGGAGGTTAAGAAGTTGAAAGATGAGAGGGTAATTAATAGGGAAGAGATTGATATGAGGGAATTTAATGAGGGTTGAGAAAAATAAAGGGAGAAGGAATAAAGGTGGGCCCAGTTCTGGATTTGAAATCCTGTCCGCCTCCATCGGCATACCGGCGGAATGCCGACGTGTACGGACGGTATGCCGAGTTTCGAAACAGAACCTAATTCTGAATTGAAAAACGGCATGCCGCCGGTATACCGCTGTATACGTCGATGTGCCGACGAGAGGAATTATGGATCAAAGGAGAAAATGCCTAATTCACGGCAAAGGAAGGTGAAGCGATCTTCCGGGAGCGGCGGTTGGTTTGGTGAAAATATCAGCTAACTGATAGGTAGTATCAATAAATTCAAGACGAATATCTCCCTTTGTTGATGGTCACGAAGAAAATGGTGTCTAATTTCAATGTGCTTCGTACGTGAGTGACAAATCAGTTTTTGTGAGATTGATTGAGCTAGTTTTATCACATTTAATAGGGGTACAAGAATAAGAAATGCCATAATCTAAAAGTGTTTGTGACATCCAAAGAATTTGTGCACAACAACAACCAGCCGCATATACTCGCCTCTGGTTTGAAAGAGCAACATAATTTTGTTTCTTACTAAACCACGATACCAAAGACTTCCCGAGGAATTGACATGTGCCACTAGTACTTTTTCGGTCAATCTTGCATCCGGCAAAATCCACATCCGAAAAGCCGTGAAGCTCAAAGGATGAGGATTTCGGATACCAAAGACCCATGTTAATGGTGCCTTTGAGATAACGAAAAATGCGCTTAACGGCACACAAGTGTGATTCCTTTGGAATGGCTTGATATCGTGCACACAAGCAAACACTAAACATGATATCAGGATGGCTAGCAGTAAAATAAAGTAAGCTACCGATTATACCTCTATACTTACGAATGTCGACCGATGTGCCATCTTCATCATTGTCAAGCTTTGTCGTTGTGGCCATAGGAGTCCTCATTGATTTGGATGAGTCGAGGTCGAAACGCTTGAGAAGGTCCTTTGTATATTTCGCTTGATTGATGAAGGTTCCTTTGGGTCCTTATTTGATTTATAACCCCAAAAAGAAGGAAAGTTCACCCATCATACTCATTTCAAACTCTTCCTGCATAACTTTAGTAAATTCTACACAAAGTGTGTTGTTAGTAGAACAAAAAATAATATCATCGACATAAATTTGAACCAATAAGAGAGTGCTATTATGGAATTTAATAAAAAGTGTTGTGTCAACTTTCCCCTTTGAAAAATTGTAAACAAGAAAAGAGCTAAGGCGCTCATACCAAGCACGGGGAGCTTGTTTGAGGCCATAAAGGGCTTTGTGGAGTTTGAACACGTGATTAGGAAATTGAAAATCTTCAAAGCCGGGAGGTTGTTTAACATAAACTTCCTATTTAATATCCATTTAGAAAAGCACTCTTAACATCCATTTGAAAGAGCTTAAAGTCATTAAAACAAGCAAAAGCACAAAGCATACGAATGGATTCAAGACGTGCAACCGGAGCATAGGTTTCGTCGTAGTCAATGCCTTCCTCTTGGTTATAGCCTTGAGCAACTAATCAGGCTTTGTTACGAGTCACTAACCCATCTTCATTAAGTTTTTTACGAAACACCCATTTTGTTCCAATAATGGGATGATTGCTAGGTTTTGGGACAAGTTCCCAAACCTTGCTTCGCTCAAATGGATTTAGCTCCTCTTGCATAGCTATCATCCAAAACTCATCAAGAAAAGCATCATTAACATTTTTAGGCTCTATTTGAGAGATAAAAGCCACATTTGCACAAAGATCACGAGTGGCGGATCTAGTGCTAACACTGGAGGAAGGATCCCCAATGATAAGCACCTTAGGATGATTGGTGACAAATCTCCATTCTTTTGGGAGATCCTTTTGAGGAGGCTCGAGAGGAGGAAACTCTTTTGATGGAGTCACAACTTTATTGTTAGATGAAGAAGGACGATCTTCAATAGAGGAGTTCTCCAACCCAAACGAGATGTCATCAATATCCTCAGAAGAGGAGAATGTAGAAGAGTTGAGTTCATTAAAAGAGACATTGATTGAATCTTCGATAACAAAACTTCTTTTGTTAAAAATACAAAAACCTTTACTATGAGTAGAGTATCCAAGGAATATTCCTTCATAGGCTTTTTCTTCAAACTTGCCTAGGTTATCCTTGGTATTCAAAATAAAACAATTGCAACCAAAAACTTTGAAATAATCAATAGAGGGAATTTTGTCAAACCAAAGCTCATAAGGAGTCTTCTTAGAAATAGGTCTAATAAAGACCCTATTTATAACATGACATGCCGTATTAACGGCTTCAGCCTAAATGTATTGGGGGAGCTTATATTGGTTTAACATAACCCGGGCCATATCGCCAAGGGTTCTATTCTTTCTCTCCACAACACCATTTTGTTGAGGAGTTCGTGGACAAGCAAAATCATGACCAAAACCATTCTTTTCACAAAATCTTTTGAAATCAACATTATCAAATTCTCCTCCATGATCACTTCTAATTTTGTTAATAGAAAAACCTTTCTCATTTTGAACACGTTTACAAAAGGCAACAAATTCACGAAAAGTATCACTTTTGCAAGCAAGAAAAATAACCCAAGTAAATCTTGAAAAATCATCAACTAAAACAAAAGCATAAAGCTTGCCTCCAAGGCTAGCAACTCTACTAGGTCCAAAAAGATCCATATGGATAAGTTGAAGGGGTCTAGAAGTACTCACAGAGTTGATTGATTTGAAGGAAGACTTTGTTAACTTACTCTTCTCGCATTCTTCACACGCCATATCCTTTTTGAATGGGATACTTGGGAGTCCTCTTACGAGCTTCTTGGTAGCAAGAGAGATGGTATCCATGTTGGCGTGTCCAAGCCTCCTGTGCCAAAGCCAACTCTTATCATTTTTAGCAACTAAGCACCTGTCATTGTTAGTGTCTTCAACAAGATATAAAACATAGATATTGTTTTCTCTAATTCCTTCATAAACAATAGATCTATTAGAACTATCGGTAATGAAGCATTTGAGCTTAACAAACTTGATATCATAGCCATTATCGGTAAGATGACTAATACTAAGAAGATTGTGTTTAAGATTAGTAACAAGACACACATTCTTAATACAAAGATAAGGAGGGGAACCTATATTACCATTCCCTATAATGTGACCTTTGAGATTGTTACCAAAAGAGACGTGTCCTTCCTTCTTCATCGATAGCGTTGTAAATAATGAAGCATCCCCGGTCATGTGCCGTGAACAACCGCTATCGAGAATCTACTTGCTTCTAGCATGAGAAGGACTCTTCACCTACAACATAAGTTGAAGATGAACATTTTGGTACCCATGATCTTATGGGTCCTTGAGGGTTAGTCTTAGGAACCCACATAAAAACTTTCTTGTCAACAAGTTTCCTTGTATGATAATAATTGGTCGTATGTCCATGCAAGCCATAGTAATTGCAAATCATAGAGGATTTAGAAGAAGATATGTGAGAATCATGCATGTGTGAATCTCTAGTGCGAGGAGCTCAAGCATTAGTATTGTGATGATGATAATAAAAAGCATGATGCGAAGTTTTTCTTAACAAAAGGTCCTTTCCTTGTGTTAGGAAAGGATTTATGTGTAGTGTTCATGTATGAAGTATGCCTAGCATTGTGGTGAGTGTAGAGATGTCTAGGAGCATACATGTGAGTAGTGTCCTTATTACCAAATTTCTTACACTGCATAAGAAGATTATTATACTTAATAGAAGTGTCATATTCTCTCCTATTAGCATCTTGAACTTTGTGCATAGCAAATTCATAAGAGCTTCTCATGGATTGAATCTCATCATCCTTTTTCTTGATGGTGTCAAGAGATTCTTGAAACTTGAGTCGCAAGGACTCTATTTCATCCGTGTCAGAAGCAGGAGATTTTCCTTCACATCAATAATGATGCTTGAGAGCCTCTCTACTTCAAGTTGAAGAGCTTCAACCTCTTTAAGAGATTTCTTGTATTTATTCCGAACATCTTTGTGCTCTTCATGCAATTCAAGAATAGCTTTCTACAAATCATCATAGGTAAGAGTGTTTAAGGAGAAATCATCAAGTACCTCGTCGGTTGCCATGAGACAGGCGTTGGCATTATGTTTGCACTCCTTGTCATTGTCGGAGTCGTTCGCGTCACTTTCACACCAAATGCTTGTGTTGGCGAACTTTCTGGAGGACGAGCTTCCCTTGCTAGGCTTCTCGTACTTGCTTGAGTCTTTTCTTATCATCGGACAATCCCTCTTGATGTGTCCGGGTCTTCTGCATTGATAGCACGCCGGATCTTCTTCGTTGTCCCGTCTGAAGCGGTTGGCTTTGTTGAATTTTAGGAACTTTCGGAAGTGCTTAGCTGTGAGAGCTATTTCTTCATCGTCGTCCGACTCATTGTCGTCAGAGCTATCCTTGGAGTAGGACTTTGTCGCTTTGAGAGCAAGAGATTTCTCCTTCTCTTTGGTCTCCTTCTCCTTCTCTTGTATGGAGGATTCCTCTTGATCCTTCATATCGAGCTCGTGAGTCATTAGCTTACCCATGAGGGTCTCAAGGTTCATGACTGTTAGATTGTTTCCCTCAATGATTGCGGTAGCTTTAGGACTCCAAACTTTCGTCAATCCTCTAAGAATTTTTCTGATCTTTTCATGAGCAGGATATTCCTTACCAAGAGAAGAAAGAGGGTTAATAATATCACCAAAATGAGTAAACATGCAAGTAATAGATTCATCATGCTTTATTTTAAAGGACTCATATTCTTGCGTGAGTCTACTAATCTTGGATTCCTTCACTTGTGAAGTTCCCTCGTGTGTGACTTCAAGTAACTTTCAAATCTCATTGGAAGTCTTGCAAGTAGAGATTCGGTTGAATTTACTACTGTCGAGAGCACAATAAAGAGTATTCATTGCCTTGGCATATCGACTCGCAAGCTTCTTGGTGTTTTCAGTAAGTGTGTCCTAAAGGGTGTCAGAAGCAATATCTTCAATAACTCTGGAAGGAATAGAAAGACCATTTATCATGCAATCCCATAAATCAAAATCTATGGACTTCAGATAAATGCTCATCCTAATCTTCCAGTAGTTATAGTTGGTTCCATCAAATAGGGGTGGCCTATTTGTGGAGTGTCCTTCATTGTGGAAGGTGTTGATACTAGGGTTAGAGGCCATGGATCACTCAAAGGGTGTAAATCCAAATCAAGAGAACAAAGCTCTGATACCAATTATAGAACCCTAGAGGGGGGTGAATAGGAAAATAAAAAATAACTAGTGCAACAGAAGCAATATATGACAAATAAAATAAAGAGTGAGAAAAAACACAAGATGTATCCTGGTATCCTCGCTTGAGGCAATCCAGTCCCGGAACTCTCTCCGGCTTAAATCCACTATTTAGTCAAATAGTACACACGAGTTTGGATCCGAAGAACTCGCCAACTTCAACACGAGTTTGGATCCGAAGACTCGCCAACTTCAACACACGAGTTTTCTTACGAAGGCTCGCCAACTTCAAACAAATGGAAGAGAAACTTGTTGATCTTCTAACACGTGAAGACGGAAATTTACAACTCTTAAATACTCTATCACTTGGGAGAGGATGACAATTAAAAGCTTGAAGAGTATTAATGGTGGAGCTCTTGGTTGTTGGAAAATTTATGGCAAAAGTTGGTGAAAGCCTCAAGAGAGAGAGAGAGAGAGCTTTCTTTTATAGAGAACCAAGAGTTGGTGGCATTTAATGCTTCTGAATACAGGCAGACCGGCATACCGTCGGTATGCAGTGGCATACCGTCGGTATACCGGCCAAATAGTAACGGTCATATTAATGACCGTTTGAGAGCATTAAATGCGGCCATTAATGCTAGTCAGAGTAAATCAAAAAACCAAATATTTGAAACTCGATATACCGTTGGTATGCAGCAGCATACCGTCGGTATACCGACGTTTTGGCACAGCAAGTTTTGGGTTGCTAAAAACGGTATACCGCCGGTATGCCGGAGCATGCCGTCGGTATGCCGACAATTTGTCACAGCAACTTTTGGGTCGCTAAAAACGGTATACCGCCGGTATGTCGGAGCATGCCGTCGGTATGCCGACAATTTGTCACAACAACTTTCTGGACACTAAAAATGGTATACCGCCGGTATGCCGAAGCATGCCGCCGGTATGCCGACAATTTGTCACAGCAACTTTCTGAACTCTAAAACGGTATACCGTCGGTATGCCGAAGCATGCTGCCGATATGCCGCTCTGTAGGTATTTTCTTTTTGACTTGTTCTTTTACTTGTCATCCGTCCTTAGGTGTTTACAGATATACCTAGACTTTGTACAGACACGAAGACTCTAAGCAGGAGGTCGTCGTCTTATGCAAGGAACACCGGTAACTGCTTCAGTCTTCGATGTAAAGATGATAGCGCTTGAACGGAAGTACTCCATGTAGTAGAGCTTCTGAGAATATTTGAATCTGAAGATACAGAAAAATAAACTACGAAGATGCTGTTAATAATCAAAATAAAATGTGCCAACATCACCCACACACACCTTCATTTCTTGACACTCATGTTTATGACACACACACATAGTATGTTATGTGTCTCTCTCTCTCTCTTTCCTATGTATATGTATATATATATGATTTGAGACATATATAATATATGTAGGTTCCTTATATATGAATGTGTGTTAATGTAAATATATGATTTAGTGCATGGTTGATATTGTATAATGGTAATAGGTGTATGTATGTTTAGGTGCTTCTATTTTAGATGATAGATATGATATATGTATCCTATATAGATGTGGGATGTATCATAGATAGCCTATATGTGTAATCCTATATGAGATTGCATGATATACTAATGTGTGTAATATATGTTAGATATATATGACATGTAAATGAGTTATGGCTTGGCTATGGCATGGTATGCCTAGTTTGGAGTCTAGAATAGACTGTTTAGCCTTGTTAGGACCTAGAATGGCTTGTTAGACCTAGAATAGACTAGTTTGACTAGTTTGACTTAGGTTTGACTTGGTTGACCTAGTTTGACTAGTCTAGTTGACTAGAGTTGACCGAGAGTCGACTTTGGTCTAGTTTGACCTAGACAGCATGCAGATGCATTGTAGATTACTATTATCATCCTCTCTATACATCTTGATTTGTGTTGCTCTAAATGGGAGTCAGGTACATCATCTCGGACAGTACATTTACTTCAGACATTCAGATGCCAGACGAGTACATTCTCTGATCATTTTATAACTTGCTTAGAATTATATTTCTGCTCTAGTTTACCTTATTTGATGCTATCACGATATTATCACGGATTGGTACTATATGGATCCCTACATTGAGATGTTTCTTTTCGGGAGCATCGGATACATTGTGTCATGTGTTTCATGTATATCGTGTATTCCTCGCTCTCATGTTATTCATGTTTCTCATGTGCATCATGCTCGTTCATGCTCGCTCGTGTACTCTCATTCTCTCATGAATCAATCGTGTTTTATGTATCTCATGTATAACCTATATTCATGTGCACTCATTTATGAGCTTTCATGTGAATTTCATGTGCACCCGTTCATGGGCCCCATGTGAACTTCATGTGCACTCATGTATGAGCTCTCATGTATATTTCATGTGTACCCATTTATGGGTTTCATGAAAAACCATGTACGTAACATAACTTGTTTGGATCCTTGTGTATTGATTGGGGTATGGAGGAGTATAAATAGTCATGTGAACAATTCCAAAGTATTATAGCCATGTGCACCTCTTTAGTATAGTCATGTGCAAATCCAGCCGTTCATATGTCGACTTTGTACTCTAAATCACTAGTCACTGGTAGCTCTCTACTTATAGTAGATATTTCTATTACAGTTCTCTTCCTATTTACATCATGTACTTTCTTTCAATTTTATGTATCGTACTCTCTTGTATGTTTATATTCTCTAACCTGTTATGATCTGCGTGAGATGTATTGTGCTCGCTCCCGTCCTGACTGGACCTGTTGAAAATTTTACAGAGGATGATGAGGAAACCTGTACCCCTTACTTTGGAGCTTGCCTAGATGACACTTGCGACCTGGACCCCTGGGGAGGTTCAGGCAGCTACTGAGGATGATACCCTTGCTTAGTGTAGACAGCTTAGACTGTTTCTTTTCATGTTTAGTTGTTGTCTTTATTTTTCAGAGTTGTATATTTTAGAGATGTTGAGACTGGTAGTTGGTGAGACTTGTTATTTCATTTCTGTTGTACCTCAGTTGAGGATTTCTTATCTATTTCATCGTGCTACATTCTACCCTAGATTGTGATTGAGTTGTACCTCTGTGTTTGGCCTCCTTTTGGAGAGTATTTCATGTTAGTTAGTTATAGTTCATGACCTAGAACAGCGTTCTACTGTCGACACTGCGGCGTAGGCTGGGCGCTGTTACGTACTCGTACCCTCACGATGGGTGCGGGTCGTGACAAGTTTTTAGTGGTGGCCCATGCAGGTCAAGTTTGTGTAGTGGTATTCGAATTAGAGTATCACTACAGCCTGCAGTAGGATTAGGATTATTTTGAGGTACTCAATCACATTAGGAAAAACTCTTAACTGGATTCCTGCTATCTAAATTCTTGTTGAAGATTGCTTCCTTGGATAACTGTCCTCCCTTGAATTATCGATTCTATCTCAGTATTGATTCCTTGTTTGATCTGTCTCCAGGATGGTGATTGAGACACGATCGCATCGCTCTGGCCCAGCAGACGCTGGTGAGAGGCCTACCACCCCTCGCCTGATTATGGATGCTGGGACCACATCACCCCATATTTCTGCTCATATAGGAGTTTTTGCAGCTTTTGGGAGCGCACCTCCATCTGTCCGGAGGTCTTCCTCCGTCATTCCAGATATGTACAGCAGTAGTTACATTCAGGGACAGTAGATACGACTTAGATGTTTACCCTCTTCCAGCGATTCATGGAGTTTCAGCAGCAGATATAGCAGAGCCAGTCTGCTGATATCCGATAGAGCATACAAGATACTAACCAGTTGGTCAGGACGACAGTGGAGCTGGTGGCTGCTCAGCCACAGGGAGGCCAGATGCAGCCGCATCAGCCGAGGACTCCAGACATCCATTCCTTCAAGAAGACGGGACCCCGAGACTTCAAGTGTACAGAGGGCATCATATACGCTGACGATTGGATAGAGCACATTGAGGAGATATTCCGATTGGCACAGATACCAGCAGGATTACAGATCGAGGCAGCCGCCAGTCAGATACAGGACTTGGCCCGTACCTGGTACCAGACGGACCCGAGGATTGGTACAGCCGGTCAAACTTGGGCAGCGTTCAAGAAACTGTTCAAGGAGAAATTCTTTCCCGATACCGCACTCCGTGCTTTGGAGGCGCAGTTCGAGAGTTTGGTTCAGGGGAACCAGACCGTTGAGGAGTACGCTGGAGAGTTCAGCCGTTTGAGCAGAATCATCGAAGATCTTACCGAGGTCGGGAATGCGAGGAGGTTCCGCAGGGGTTTGATCGGAGAGATCAAGTCATATACCAAGAGCAACCGCGATGCCACTTTCGAGCTGATTCTGGTAGGAGCCATGACAGCGGAGGACAATCTTGGACTAAAGGAGAAGAGGATGCGAGATACTCAGGAAGCTAGTGGCAGTATGGGCCCGGCCAAGAGGCCCCACCTCTATTAAAATATAATTGCCAGATGTTATCCCTCAAAGTCATGTTGTAATCCACGACTTCATCTGGAATATCCTCATATAACTTTGATGTTTCAGGTATAGGGTGAGCAACTAAGAAATCAGGTAATACTTTACCCTTCACTGATTTTTGAGGTACATAAACCATGTCATAAGGAGTGAGCAACATCGCCCAGGTAGCTAACCTAGAGTTAAGAATGCTTGGTTTTCTCATCAATACCCGAATGGGATTTATTCTAGAGATAACATGAATAGTCTGTCCTGTCACATAATGTCTTGTCATTTGGACAGCAAAAACTAAGGCCAGATATTCCTTTTCTACAGGAGTATACCTGTGTTCAGCTCCAACCATCATTCGGCTAAGATAATAAATCGCTTGTTCATGCCCCATATCACTTTTCTGTGCAAGAAGAGCACCAAGTGAATGATCCAAAGCTCGAACATATAGCAAAAATGGTCTTCCTACCACTGGAGGTACCAGAACAGGTGGATTTGTAAGGTATTGTTTGATATCATTGAAGGCTTTTCTGACACGCTTCATCCCAAACAAATGATACACCCTTCTTTAATAGACGGGAGAATGGTTGACATCTCCCAGAGAGATTAGATATAAATCTCCTGATATAAGCAATGTGACCCTGAAAGCCCCGGAGTTCTTTCAAATTACGAGGAGGATGCATTTCAAGAATTGCTTTAACCTTATCAGGATCAACATGGATACCCTGAGAAGTAATGATAAATCCTAAAAACTTGCCACTGAAAACCCCCAAAAAAGACTTAGTAGGGTTCATTTTCAATTGATGTTTGCACATCAAATCGAATACTGTCTTTAAGTCTTGAACGTGATCATCTTTTGATCGACTCTTGACAGCAATGTCATCTACGTAACATTCAAGTGTTTTTCGTAGATGTTCTTGAAAGATGTTGCTCATAGCCCGTTGATACGTAGTACCGGCATTTTTAAGACCAAATGGCATAATCGTATAGCAGTAAACCCCAAGGGGTATACGAAAAGCAGTATGCTTCTCATCTTCTGGATGCATCTTAATTTGATTATATCCTGAGAATCCATCCATGAAAGACATACGTTCAAAACCACATGTATTGTCTATCATGAAATCGATAATCGGAAGTGGAAATTCATCCTTTGGACAAGCTGTATTAAGATCTCGAAAATCTATGCAAACTTGAACTTTTTTGTTCTTCTTCATAACAGGAACAATGTTGGCAACCCAATCGGGGTGTTGTTCTTCACGAACAAAGCCACATGTGATCAGCTTTTTGACTTCCGCCTCAATTGCATCCATCATATCTGGTCAAAAATACCGTTGCTGTTGTTTTATAGGCTTGGCATTAGGAAGAATATTAAGTTTATGAGTAGCAACTTTAGGATCTAGACCTGGCATATCCTCATAACTCTATGCAAAAATATCAATATATTTTTTGATCAGTTTTATCAACTCTTCATTTTCATTTTCAGAAAAGTTTTTACTGATGAATATTGGTTTAGGCGTAGTTCCATCTCCAACATCAATCTGGACAATCGTGTCCTCTGTAGGTGGTTGCCGCTGTTTAAAACGAAGTTCCCATTGAGTGTCCATCTGTTGAGCCCAAGGATCATTCTTAAATAGTTCAGATTCACCATCAGTTTGAACCATGTTTACTGAGAATATTTGTTCAGATTCATCATAATACCTCTTTTAACACACGAGGAGTGAGATGTATCGGATTCGATAAATTGGATTTCTTCCGAATCTGATGATTGTGAAGAGCTAGAAGAGAATTCTTCTTGAATATCGTCATTAAACATATGGGACGGATCATATCCCAACCCATGACAAGTTTTCTGATAAAACGGATCACCACTTAATGGTAATCGTCTACCCTTGCCTTGATTAAGACCTTGCATAGTCTTCAAATCATATCCCATATTCTGGATAATTTTGAGAGATTGTTGACTATATTTGTCAATTCGGATTCTTCCTTTATCTTTATCTCTCAGATCATTTGTCTGAGCAACAGGAATATTTCTAGCCAGGCCAAACACAATTTGATGCTTATTTTTCTTATCAGACGGAATCACGAAATAAGATTCTTCGTGACGTCTATAAGTTACACAAGCTTGCGATGAAGCAGCTACAGGAAGAAGATAGGAAGAAGATGTTAGGAACCTCTGAGCATAAGGTCCAACATCGACATGAGGAGGAAAAGAATTTTCCTTATTATCAATGTATAAGGTTTCCTTTGTATCTATGTCGTCTTTATATTGATGACTTTGATTATCAGAAGATAAAGTCATTCTTTCAATAAATTTGACAGCCATATACTCAAAAAGGAAATCTTCATTGATATCGGAAAGTACAAAATGATCAATATTTACATCATTTACAATTTAACTACTATGCTTCAGATTGATCATTAACGGACCATCATCCGTCTTCTGCGTAGACTTGCCAAGATTAACGATCAATGGTGGCTCTGGATCATTCGTACGAAAAGTACGCCCTTTGACCTTGATCATAAGAGACTAAACTTGGCTTTTAGCAGGAACATTCACCGATTCCTCAGATGAAGCTTGAGTTCTTCCTTTAATCTTGATCATCAGAGGTTGATTGTTGACAGGTTGGGGTTGAATTTGCCTTTTGACTTTGATTTTCAAAGGTTGCTCTTCTGGTGAATCTTCATTAATAGACTGATCTTCGATAAATGATCGGTCTTCAGCCATATCTGATATCTCCTTTACATGTTCTTGTTTGTAGAATCTCGAATCAGAAAAATAGGCTTCGATACCTTTAAAAGGATTGATATCAGCAAACTCAGTCTTTACAACCCCTTGGGAATCCACATACTTGAAGCATTGGTGGAGAGTTGAAGGCACGATGTTATGCTCATGTAACCACGGTCTTCCAAGAAGGATGTTATAGGATACGTCTGAATTAATAACATAGAATATTGCCATCGTTCGAAGATCACCAATCTGGATTGTCAGACGAATTTTCCCCAGTGGTTTACTCTTTCCAGAGTTGAATCCAACGATTGTGGTACTAGTGTAAGTCAAGTCACTAGTAGGAATCCTCAACGGTCTTAGCATACTTTGAAGAATTATGCTAATGGAAGACCCAGGATCAATATAAATCCTGTCAACTTCAATGGATTCAATATACCCAGTATAACACAAAGGCCTGTCATGCTTGTTATGCTTTAACAGCATATCTTCTTATGTAAAGGTAATGTTAGGAATTACCTCCATTACACTATGACATTGTGGGCATGACACTGGTATATTATCAGGAGTCTAGAGTTGAGCTAAGCAGGAGTCAGCTTGCAGCAAAGCTTCACTCAAGGTTTCGCGACTTTCTTTAGAAAGGCGAAGCAACTCGAAGATAGATAGTCTAGCCGGAGTATTGGCTAACTGGGCTAGAATATCAAATTTATAGGGTTTCATCACCACCCCCTGACTGGAAGCAGACTTCAATGGGATGTCAAAGCGTATTGTTTTCTGTTTTCCCTTTTCAACTACAGATGGTTTAGCAGGAATAGGAGACGGTTGAGTTGGTGGTGTTTCAACATTCTCTGCATCTTTGGAGGATCCCTCATAATCTTCGTGGTACTCTTTCCCAGATATTGTACCAGCAAAGGTTTCTTCTTCAGACTCAGAAGAAGGAAGTACCATATTGCAGGATTTAGTCTTCCTTCCCTTAGCCTTCTTCTTACGAGGATTGTTATGAGGAACCTCAGAACCCAATCCAACAGTAGATTTTTGACTTTGAATTTGTAAAGGAAGTCGTATTCCTTCATCATAATTCAAACCTTCTGCCTTTTGAAAGTCATAACCCATCTTCTTCATGAGAAGGACAGATTGCTGACTGTACAAGTGAGTGGGCAGCGGACTTTTAACAGGTGGTTCAATAGAGGAAGAAGAAGAGATCTCTGTAACTACAGGAGAATGAGGAATAGAAGTCTCTGTAGTTACGGGAGGAGAAGGATTCGGGATACGAGGAAAAATCCCTACAGGAGCTTTTTCATAAGCAACGAAGACTTGTTGTGCCCTGTATAAGGGAACACTATTCATAGCTAGCCACTGCTGATGAGTAAGCTTAAGCTTTGTAGGAGGAGCCAGACTTGGAGGGCATATGCTCAATCCTCTCAGTCTATCTTCCAAAGGACTGCATCCCATAAATGATCCAAATCATCAGGATCTGGAATAACATGAAAAACTATGTTGCAGGTTTTGACTTTATTACCCTTCTTAGATTTTGAAGTTTTACCTTCATCTTCTATTTCAGGTACTAAGTTAAGATGTACCCATATAATTTCACCATTCTTTAATGTAAGAGGCAACAATCCTTTATTTTCTTCCCTGGCCGGCGGGATATTCACAATCTTCATTGTCGCCTTCGGAATTGGTACAATTCCATATGGTATTTGTTGAGAAGGAAAATCTCTAAATTGAAGAGAAACCATATTGGTTGTGACCGTATGCTCATCGTTAGTTAAAGAGATGGCATTGGCATTAATCAGCTCCTGGATTTTTCTTCTTTAGGACATAACAAGCCCTGGTAGGATGATTGATGTATCTGTGATAGATACAATATTTGGGGTTGTCAGTCAGATTCACCTCATTAGGCCTCTTTGGCTCCGGGATCTAGAGTTTGCCACTCTTACCAGACATTGGAATATCCCTGGGATATCACTCTCGTCAAAAGAATATTCTTCTTTTGGCTTAGAAGACTCCTGATTATTCGGCTCGTTTTATTTTTAGAAAGATTAACCATAAGGGTGTCCTTTCCTTTCACATTACGATTGCCAGAATTATTACCAGGATTACCTTTCTTTTCCTTATCCTCTGAGGCAAAGATCATTCCATGTTCACGAGCCAACCTACCATTGGTCTCGGCAGAAACTGCTGCTATAATAAACGAGGCCCAATCTGTGAATTGGGAACCCATGAAGACAGCAATAGATGGTCGCAGATTCATCTTGCATGTATCAATTAACGCTGAATCTGGCATACCAGGAGGCATCTTTAGAGTCGCCTGTTGGAAACGTTCAATGAACGTCCGAGTATCTTCTTTCTCCTTTTGTTTGATTTATATTAAAGAGGACATGTTCATGTCCATACCTCCTTCATAGAAGCGGGAGAGAAACATTGCCTTAAATTCATCAAAAGACGAAATGCAATTGTCGGGTAAACTACGATACCAGTCGTAAGCTGAACCCGTCAAGCACCCAATGAACACTCGAGTAAGAAGAGCATCATTTTTTTGTAGATGTACAGTCATAATATCAAAGTAATTGATATACTGACTAGGTGAAGCCTTTCCATCAAACAACACCATTGATTGTGGCTTAAATTTTGGTGGAAAGGGTACATCATTCCAATGAGGAGGATAAGGTTGCTTAATCCCTAACCTCTGGAGCTGATCCTTGTGCTTCAAAACTTCAAACTGTGCTTTGAGCTCACGCACTGCTTGAATAGATTTGCTGGTTTGAGGAAGCACATTTGATTGAATGGTTGTTGGATGTACCGTAACCCCCACCGGAGATGGTACATCTTCTGGAATGATGGGATCTGGAGATGCAGAATTTTTGTTCATAGCAGGCTCCTGAATATTCAAATGTATATCAGCCCCTTGACTATCTTGATTTTCTGCTGCTATCTACACCGGTGTTACCACTGCCGGTTGAGCAGTTTGATGAGCCGTTATTATCTGGTGCATGCTTTGCATCATGTTAAGCATGTCTTCCAGTAATTGCTCAACGGCAGTGAGACGCTGTTCTGTATTAGCAGATGACGTCTCTGGTTCATCTCCAATAGCGTAGGATTCAACCTCTCTTGAAGATACAGAGGGATTAGTATAGAGGTATGAATCAACACTATCAGTTTCAGATCCAAAAGATTGAGTACCCCCAGCTTCTGAATCAGAAGTCTGCAACTGTCTGTCTTCTTGATCGACTATTCTGATATACTCCTTCAAAGGAATCAAGAAGTCTGTTGAATTATTGTTGACCTAGAGTTTGGGACGTGTTCCATCTAGGACGTCGTCCTCTGTTGTTATGAGATGCCATATTGACTGATGCATATGACAACTCATCATCTTGTTGTTGAGGCGCATTAAAATTTAACCGATCAAAAACTGATTATTTAGAAACCGAACAACAACATTTAATTACAATCTGGTGACACTCACAATGATGATTTTCTTGGGGGAGTATCACGGGAGATTGTCTATTTTTACGCTTTTGTATTAGCAATTCGCGTAAATCAGAAGGAGTAGATGAAGTAGTCTTCTTTATTACATTTGGGGTAAAAAAACGTTTAGTCCCTTGTGTATAAAGAAGACTACTGGCTGCATTCGTAGAACCAAACTGTACATTTTTACGTGCTTGGAGTTGCGCACGTAAATCCTGAGATTTTTGAGCACGAAGGACTCCATCTTCATTGCGTGTAATTTAAAAGTTTGGTACCTTGCGTACAGCAGTGTAAGAAGGTTGTTGGTTGAAAACAGAAGTTTTACCAACTATGTTTTTATGCTTCATGCGTGTAGGTACATTCACTTTAGATGCAGAAGCATCATTGTGAATTTTATCTACACTGTCACAGACAGGAGATTTACCTTTACGCATAGAGCGCAAAACATGAGTATCTGCCACGTCATTGACGGGAGATTTTTCTTTACGTGTAGAACGTAAATTTTGTGTGTCTACCGCGTCACAGACGGGAGATTTATTGTTACGTTCAGACCTTAAAACATTGGAGTCTGCCACGTCATAGACGGGAGACACGTTTTTACGCCCAACACATAAAACCTGAATTTTTTACGCTCAGGGCGTAAAACTTGATTTTTACGCCCAGAGCGTAAAACTGGAGAGTCTACCACGTTACAAACGGGAGACTTATTTTTACGCGCATGGGGTATCACCGAAGTAGAGACTGCCTCATCACAGATGGGAGTCTCTACAATAGAAGTAGGAAGGATTCCTTTGCCCGCAGAGACAGTAGGGAGATTCGAGGATGCTTTGGATTTAGGAACCCAAACTTTTTGCACCTTCCGCAATTTCTGAACATTGGAGCAGCGAGTGCTACCCCCAGTCCGGAGCATTTCTTCATAGGCAGTCTGGTCGAAGTGCACAACCAGAGTCTTCTTTGTCGATCCAATAGATACATCATCATATTGAGCAATTGCCTCCTTGTCAGAGGAGAAGGTCGTCTCCAGCAGTGTCGCCATTTTGTTTCACTTAACAAAATGCCTGAAAATCGGCTTTTGAAAATAAAATAAAAAAAGTACAAGAAGTACAAATTGTTCTCGGAAGTATTGCTATGGAAGTCTGATCTGAAGGCGATCACTTTGTTCCTTGGACCATACGATGATGATGAAGATCACTGCTAGAAGATGAACAACTGGAAGAACTAAGTCACCAGAAAGGTATCGACGCACTTGGGCACTGATGGCGAGGTCGAATGCTTTCCTGCTTTGCTTCACTCTGTTCTGGAAGAAAGGTTGAAGAAGAATGCTCTCAGGGAATCAAAGTTTCTGGGCTCTGATCTCTATGTCTTCTCTTCTGTCTCTGCTTGTCCTTTTATATGAGAAAATAAGTCTATTTATAGACTTGTCTTTTTGTGCGTAAAACTCAGCAAAAGTTCTGTCTTTACGCTAATAACTGCCACCCATGACTGAAGTCATCATCTACATGCGTTGACACGTGTCCTATGATTTCAATAAGAATAGGATGCACGTACACATGTTCTTCGAAATGTGTGGCATGAAAATCACGTAGGCAAACCACGTTCCAAACTAATCAGAAAGGATAGGGCGTAAAAAACAACCCAAATATACCCTGAGCGTAAAGGAGTAGACTAGGCGTAAAATAGTCCTAAAATGGACTTCCCGCGTAAAGTGGTTGATAAAACAACCTTGAGCTTAAAGGTAGCCCAAATAAACTTTTTGCACACGTCAATTTTGAGCGTAAAAAGGCTCATATAGTATTCATGCGTAAAAGAAGCCATATTGTGAGCGTAAAAGTAGCTCAGTCCACATACTAAACGACAAATATGGATTTCTGTGTAAAACAAATCCCTTTGAATCCTGTGTTATACACCGTCAGTAGATCTTTATGTCAGACCCATTATTACTTTGCATTAAATGCATGATTTGATAATTTGTCTCTGCCTGTCCCTGGCGTAAAAATGGTTGGCGTGTCCCTGGCGTAAATCAACTGATTTGTCCCTTGCATAAAGCAGCATATTTGAGTGGAAAGCTCTTATCCTTTTGACTCAGTCTATAAACATTTTTTATGCTCCTATAGGTTCCTGCCGGCAAGGGGGGGAAAGAAGACAGGCTCTTTTAGCCCGGCAATCTCAACCAGCACCGTAAGAAAACTCTCATCTGGAGGATTGCCGCCGACAACCACATGGGGTGTCTACCTAGGCACCAATTCCAGAAAGAACCTTCCAACACCCGGGGGTGCATCCTCGACCTCCCTGGGGTAGATGAAGCTGGGGGTAGCAGTCCCCTCAATATAAGTGACAACCTGGCATTCCAAGAGGATACACAGGGGGTAGCGATCCATTGGAACTATGCAACAGACTTGGACGTCCTCGAGGGTGACCGCCTTCGCCAAGACGATGCAGCTTCCTGCACAGGAGGTGGCACCCCTTCCGAATCCGAGGAGGAGGACATTCCGACGTTCTTCGACGACTTCTCTGTAAGAGGGTACGACACGGAGAGCACCTTTTCTACGGTTCCTTCTACGTCTATCCATGTACGGACAGTCTTTATGGCCAGCGATGATCATGAAGGACCGACTGATCGACAATGCCTTAAAGTACTTGAAACCATGCTCCTGTCCTTGGTCAAGTCAGTAGACGAAATCAAAGCTGCCTTGCCGACTCAACCAGCAAGGACGCCTGGATAAACAAGCTTGGGATCCGCGGTCAACGCGGACTCCAACATAACTGCTCCTCCTTTGGGTGACAATCCTCTAGGTGCATCCACTTCTTCAGCTACAGACGAGTCCAGGGAGGCAAGAAGGGAAGTCCAGGAGCTTCGAGAAATGTTCAATGCCCAAGACTCCTTCGGGGACCTCAGAATACGACAGCCGCATCCCGTTGCATGGAAAGATGTTCCTTTTTCGCCATGGTACAAGCCGTTTCACATCGATTCATATGATGGGAAGACCTCTGCTAGTCGATACACAACCTATTTTGAGGTCACAACCGACCACTTGCCGCATATCGACGCCATCCTCACACGATTATTTATCGAAGTATTGGAGGGTATCGCGTTCGCCTGGTACCGCAACCTTTCGGACAACTGCATCAATTCCTTTGATGGCTTCAAGCATATGTTCCTGGAGATATTCTACGAAGTGGGGCATGATGTGGCAATGTCGTCTCTCATGGACGTCGTTCAAGAGGAGAGGGAGCTAACGAGGAACTATATCGAGCGGTTTTGCCAAACCGCAATGAGATTGCCCGAAGGTAATCCCGAAATCTCCTTGATTGAAATTTGCCAGAAGAAGTTGCTCCCTGCAATCAGCCTCTGGATGGGTGAAGATCAGTTCAAGGATTGGACGACCTTCATCATAAGCGCTACCAATGCAGAGGCAAAATTAAAGAAGGCTCGTCAGCTGGGACTACACATCCCAGATGGAGAGGACAAAAGCAAACATCCCGATAATGCCCCCAATAACAACAAATTAGTGGCACCACTAATAACCGGGACACCAAGGGCAAACAGGCCATGGTCGCTGGTACGACCAAAAAGCTTAAACAAAAGTAGGCAGAAGATCAGTGGCCCAAGGTAAATTACTCATTTGAAGATAGTAATGTCAAGCCTATCTTCGACATGCTCTTGCAAGGGGATAGGATCCATCTCCCTCCACCAAGGTGCGAGCTGCGAGCAGCGAAAATAGAAGACCCAAAATATTGCCACTTCTACCACTATGTCCATCATTCCACTCATGACTGCTTCCAATTAAAGCGGTACATCCATAATCTTATCGACTCCAAAGCTCTGTCGCTAGATTTCGAAGAGGTTACCGTCGTCGTGAATATGGTATCAGTTCAGTTCGGTGACTTCCCTCCAACAAATACTCAAGACGGGGTAATACCTGTCCCCCGGGCAACGATGGAGGTTACTAATCTTCCACTCGTCCGGGACCAGACGACTGGCTTGGTACCTCTCACCACGTCACGAGGAGAGGTCATGTGGGTGCATCCAGATCTAGTGCCCGAAGTTACATAGGCAGTGCCATCTTCAACCAACAAGAAGAATGGCAGGAAGTCCAGATCCTGCCATACAATTTCAGCCGAAGCTGAGGAGGTGGCGGCCGTTATTACCCGGTCTGGTGCACAATTCTAGCCTACTCTGGGTAATTCAGTCGAAGACTCTTAACCTACAATGCTGCCTACTACGATGTTCTGGGGCCATCTCAGCCTCCACCGGTGGACAGGCCCAAGCCGAAGGAAACCCGCTTCGACAGGCCGCTCCATAAGGATACATCTCAGGGGATGGAGAGACCTTACAACTTTGACATACTTGCATAATTAGCTAATACGCCAGCAAAGTTATCTTTATACGAGCTCCTAAGGCTCTCCAAGGATCTTCATATCGCATTGAGCGAAGCTCTCCAGAATGCTGACGCCTACTTAGCCCAGGTCAAACCTACAAGGGAGGACGTGTCAACAAATCTCCAGGGCAGCAATTGTGCAAACGCAATGCCCAACATCGTGTTCACCCTACAGGACATGTTAATCAAGACCAACTTGTATGATCGCCCTTTGTACTATACTAGATATATAGGTGACATCAAGGTGTATCGGAAGCATATGGATCCTGGCTCGTCAATAAGCTTTATCCCGAAAATCTTGCTTCAAATCCTCGGCATCCCTATGCACCAGCTAGCGAGGACCAATACTGCCATTAGCGGTTTCAACTCGGGAAGGAACTATCCCCTGGGAAAGATCCGCTTGAAGTGTCAGATTGGCGACCTGAAGATGGAGGTTACCTGCTACGTCATAGACGCAGATACGTCCTTGTCACGACCCGATCCTAAATAATTGGGTCGAACCGGATCATGCCCAGCCTGCACCGTTGTTGAGACGGCAGCAGTAAGCTATTCCATTAGCAGGTATTCACAACAACATCTATATACATTTGTCACAACTCAATATTCGGGAATTTAAAACTTTATTCAACTTTTTAAAATAAATACAGCTGGAATGCAAAAGAACTGAATTAAATCCAGAATTCAAATAACAAAATTTCAAAGCAACAAACTGAAAACAGAAAATCTAGCTAAGCGTTCGGCTCGTCGGCCTCAGGTCCTGCGTCCTCCAATGGAGACTCTGGCAATACCACAGGGTACAGAACCGGGTCATAATAGCTGTTGTATAACAGCTCAGCATCATCATTAGAACCTAAAAATGTTATCTCCAGTCAGGAGGGAGCAAAGTACAATTCATGATAATATAACAATTAAAATAATAATAGAATCATGCACTTTTAAACAATTTGAAAATAAACAGTTCTCCAGCAGTTAAAACATTGTGATGTGAATAGACAATGAATATGACCGGCTTGGGTTGTACAGTTGTATCCTATTGATACGATATGGCTTATCCCCGTGTGTATGAGGGGTAAGCTAATACAGTTCTAAGTTATTACTTTGGATGTCGTCATAATCATTACACTATTCCCCCAGTACCCAACAGTCAATCAGTTAGTGCTCTCAGAGAGAGTTCCGTGTTGCATCGTGGTTTAAACTTGCAATAAAACGATTATTAAATATTTATAAACTAACACAAATGTACTTGCCTCAAATTGGACTGGACTTGAAGGGTTGAGACTTTGGGATTGAAATTAGCCTCGTCCTCGAAATCCTACATTCGAGAAGTTTGTCTCAGACTCCAGAGTTACCATGCTAACTATGCTAGTTGCAATCTCTAAGTTTGTCCTAGTCAAATTTTAATATTTATTATACTATCACAAACAAATCTCGATTATTGGGTGCGTTGTAATTATTAAACATCAATTTATATTTAATTTCAGAAAAACTTGTATTTATCAGTTTATTCGGAAACACTTGGTATTTATAGGGCATGATCCGGTTCGACCCAATTATTTGGGATCGGGTCGTGACATATTTTTAGTGGTGGCCCATGCAGGTCCTAAATATTTTGTATAAATTATAAATTATTAGGCGCTTAGTTATATAAATGGTTATTAAATATTTTGTATAAATTAAATAAGGATTTTTCACGATAAAATAACTTGAATAAAATATTGGTAATTAACAAAACCCACGTTTTTCTTATTTGAAAGAAAAATAGTAGTTTTATATATAATATTACAAAATACAAATTTTTGCCAAATTAACCGGTAACCTGAAGATCCGCTTGAAGTTTCAGATTGGCGACCTGAAGATGGAGGTTATCTGCTACGTCATAGACGCAGATACGTCCTACAATATCCTCTTGGGGCATCTGTGGATACATGACTATATGATCGTGCCATCCATACTCCACTAATGCTTCAAGTATGTCAGCAAGTACGGCTTCGTGAAGACAGAATTCGCTGGCATCGATCCCTTCAAAGGGGTTGAGTCTTATTACTCTTCAGAGGCATGTCTATATGAAGAATTCAAGAAGCACATAACTGATGAACTGGAGGCCATAACGGGGTCAGAGGAACCTTTGAAAATCCATCTCCAGACCCGTAAACCAGGTAAAGCCGTACCCCTTTTCACAACTTTGCACAAAAAGGTGCCCGGTTCCCCTGCCCCAGCTGCGCAGTTGAAACCGATGGTCATTCGACTCCCGAGGTCCACCCAGGAGCCAAAATCTGTCGTAGTGTCGATAGTGATTCGATCGCCAAAATTCAATCAAAGGCGATCGGAAGATGCGAGGCCCTCTGTGGAGCCGATGGTGATCCGATTGCCAAGATCCAGTCAAAAGCAATCGGAAGATGCAAAATCCTCTATCGGGCCGATGGTTATTCGTCTCCCCAAGATGAGCCGACAACCAAGTTTTGATCTGAGGCCCTCAGTCAAGCCAGTCCCACAAGCAGAACCTTTGGTAGTCAAGCTGCCAAAGACAACGTTCCAACCTCCAGTCACGCAGGGGGTAGCCGAAGAGGATGCAAGACTTGCAAAGTATCTGGTTGCACAGGTGGATAGTCCCTCTCCTGATGATGTAATCCCTGTAGACAAAATTCCTTATTTCATCAATAAGAGGCTACCTTTGAACTACCCTCACTACCAAAATTCAACGTTTAAGCGACGACCATATCCATCCCTAATGTCACGACCCGCATCCTGAAGAGGGGCACGAGCACGTGGTTACGTCCAGCCTACGCCGCAGTATCGGTGGTAGAATGCTGTATATAGGGTCTGTAAATACTACGACTAAAACAGATAAAGGTACCTATATAGTATATGCACTCCGAATGGAGGTGACATAGCAATACAGTCTCAATCACATATATCAAACTAAGGTAGATAGCATGAAAAGGAAAATACGATAGATAAAACAGGAAATGAGTCCAAGATTCACAAGTCAGAGCTATACACAAACATCCATGGTCTCAGAAAATATATATAATAGATACTACAACTGACAGTGCTAGCTGGCTCGCAGGCCAGGCAAACCTAACTAGCTATACTACTCAGGGTGAGCAAAATCTAGTGGCTCTACCAACAAGCCACGGTCTAAGTCTACTCTGTCAGACTCTACCCCATAGTAGGTCAGGCAATCAGCCTCGGAATCATCTGTAGTATGTCAACGGTATCCTGTCAGGAAAATGAGCAAGTACAAACACCAACAACAGTTCCATATGAATTGACAAATTCTATAAGAGACAGTGTAATGAAATACAAGACAAAATCAACTAGAAATACATATCATGATGTGAGTACTGAAAAGGATGACGATATAAATGTATATAGGGCAACTTGGAAACTATTCGGAAGCCGAGTTATAACCCCTAAACCAAACAAGGACCGGGGCTGTAACCCTTCTCCCCAACAGAACTTAGTCACCAAGATAATAAATATAAAAGGTGCCTTGAATTATTAGTGTGTCATGTGATCGGCTTGGGAAAAATATGCTCAGGCTTTTCATCCGACCGGCTATGAACCCTGTATACAATAGAACGATAAGGCCAGTCACCATGGAAAGCTATGAACCGTATAGGGTAAGGCTTTACCCGTCGTGAGGCGAGGGTATAGCTATGAACCATATGTACCATAGAACCATGTGGGAATTTGATCACACAACCACTAATAACTCCCCCATCCCCTAATAGTATAATGGATCTGGACATGACACGTTATGACACGGGATTCCATAAGAGGGTAGCAAGTCCCCTTTTGAAATCGGTGTCTATACCAATACACTGAAATAAGACAGAATATGTACCAATATAACATGTAACTCTAGGAATAACATCCCATGTCATGATCCAACATATACTAGTCCGTGAACTGTCATGATTGGAAATCGAGTATAACACTACAACTGAATCGGATATAGCAGATATCAAGATAACGAAAACTATCAGTGAATGTACTCGCCTGTGGTCCTGAGCTGATAGAGTGAACAGACGCTCAGAGTGATCACAGACCTAAAATAAGATACTATGAGTCAAACATGACTAAATACTGAAAAAAAAAGCTAATTCAAGTCATGAATGCAAGTCTAAGTCAAAACTAGGTCAATCTAGGTCAGACTGAGTCACACTAGGTCATACCAGGTCACTGGGAGTCAATCCAAGTCAAACTAGGTCAATCTGGTTCAAGGGTTGACTTACAGTTAACTTTTGGTCAAAAAGTCAACTCTGGTCAACTCTGGTCAATACTGAGTCAACCCTGGGTCAACTCTAGGTCAAACGGGGTCAAAGGTTGACTTACAGTTGACTTTTGGTCAAAAAGTCAACTCTGGTCAATACTGAGTCAACCCTGGGTCAACCCTAGGTCAAATAAGTCAAATGTTGACTAACAGTTGTCATTCAGTCAACTGGTCAACTCTGGTTTGGTTTCGGTCAATTCTAAATCAAGTGTTAACTTGAAGTCGACTTTGGGTTAAAAAGTCAACTCTTGGTCAACGGGGGGTTAAGACTAGTCTAAACTACCCTTATCTAGTCATTATATACCAAGACAACCTATTTCTAATCCCATCTAGCAATTAGAAACCCAATACCTTATATTACCCAATACCCCTTATATTTACCCTTACAAGGTATTTCCGATACCTGGTCCATTACAAAGGAAACCCTTCTAGATCTCAGGATACTAGCCTAGGCTTATTAGGGTAGCTAGTTACTATCCTATCTAGGGTTTACCAACCAAGAAATCTAGGATTCTTGGGCATCTAATCCATCTTATCTTCCATGTTGGTCATCCCAACATTACCTTAAGGTAATCTTGACATATCAAGATACCACATCTAACATAACCCATTTCTTCTAAACCACACTCACTCTCCCTCACAAACATCATCTATCTAACCCCCATCTAACTTAGAATGCTACTCCTAAAATAACTCTCAAGAACCAACTCAAACAACTACCACAAACCCCCTAGGCCTCGTTTGGTTCGCGGAATGGAAGGGAAAGGAAATCAATTCCTTGTCATTTCCTTTCCTTTGGGAAACTTTAATTCCTATTGATTTTCCTTTCCGATGTTTGGCAATGCCAAGGAATTTGAAAAAGAAAGTGAATACTTCAATGTGGGAAAGTGATTCCTTCCTTGGATGGATGGAATCACTTTCCTCCCTAATTTCCCTTTCATTGGGAATCACTTTCCTTTCCTCCTAAATTCCTTGGTCGCCCAAACATAGAAAAGTAATCACTTTCCTTTCCCAACCGGGAGATTCCGCCAACCAAACGAGGCCCTAATGTATCTTAACATGACATATAACATAACATGACCAACCTTATTTTCTACCACTATAAACACTACTCCACTAACCATCTAACACACTAATAACACTCTCTAACTTAGGGGTTTCGTAGTACTAAATGTGGTTGACAAGTGGGGGTAGGTATTTGGGGCTAAGATGGTTCAAAAGGGGATGTTTCGGGACCATAAAAACTCCAAAAAAACCATCCTGCACTGATTCTGCTTACTGCTTATTCCTGCTTACTGCTTATTGCTTACTGCTTATTCCTGCTGCTTTCCTGCTCATTCCCTCACTCTCTAACCATCTATCCACACACACAAATAATATATATGCACATTCCACTCACAAAAAAAATAAAAAAAATATATATATATATATTGACACTCCCATTATAATATATACACATGAAAATATTTTAAGAACTCATTTTAAAATAGACACACCCACAACTTATGTATATATATATATATAAGACACACATACAAATATATAATCAAGATACCTAATAATATAGTCACACACACAACCATAAGATATATATATATATATATATATATATATATATATATATATATATATATATATATATATATATATATATATATATATATATATATATATATATATATATATATATATATATAAAGAGAGACACACCATTCTAAATATAAAATGAATATGATAAAATATGATACCATAAAGAACACATTAGGAACAACTCTCTAAATATATAAATCTGAGATTAAAACACTAATTAATTATTCCTACATTATATTTATGCATACAAGTGTCCAAAATAGGGATTTCCTACTAGGACACAACCACAACACAAAGGACACTCCTATGACCTCCAAATGGACACGAAATGGGCACAAATGGAGATACAACCATGGGGGTCATTCCTATGGGTTCAAAATAATCCTATATGCATGTTGGGGTGGATTAGAGGAGAGATTATACCTTCCGGGAGAGAGATTCAAAGGAAAAAGTCTTCCGACACGACACCGACACGTAGAGATTCCAAAAGGACACGAATGAGCTCCGAATTCTTCCAAACTTGGCTAGCTCCTTCCTTTCATGGAGTAGAGGAGAAATGAAGAAGATTTGGTGAAAGAAGGAGTTGATTTGGAGATGAAATCAATGGGGTTGCTCTCTAGAAATTTGGGGAAGAACAAGAGAGAGAAAATGGATGGATAAAATGAAATGGAAGAGATGATGACTCACTCCTTATCTCCCCCATAGGTGGCTGCCCAAAAAGGGTGAGGTGTCCCCATTAGAAAAGTCCAAAATGCCCCCACTTGACCTATTTGATTTAAATTAAGAATGGGTTAAAGGTTGAGGTCAAATTAGTCTAGTTTTAAGTCTCTAATTAAACTAAACATATCCATAAATAATTAGTCTAACTACTAACTAAAATTAATATCATGTGGACTAAAATTAATATTATGTGGGCCATGCCTAACTAGTGTGTGGGTCCCACTAGAGTCAAAACTACCTCGGGTCCCCGTTTCAAGTCGAATTGAGCTGAAATTCGAACCCGACTCAAATAACCCCAAAATAATATTATAAATAAATAAATAATTTCAAAAATATTCTAAAATAAAAAATGACAAAAATACCCCTGTTTTTGGAAACTGGGGGTGACAAATCTATCCACCTTAAAAAATTTCGTCCTCGAAATTAAAACCAAACAATAGTAAAATGTCAAATCACAAGTCATGGCTAAAAATTTAAAATGATTTAAAATCTCAAAAATCAAAGCAGAAATTAAATGACTAAAATTATAAAATTTGAAATTACTCTTAAATAGAACTCCAAGTCTATCCACCTTAAAAGAATTCATCCTCAAAAATTAAAACGAAGCAAACACAGAAAATTTATGCAATTTGATAATCGTATGCGTCTATCCAATAATCATGATACTCAGAATCTCCGTCATGCCAGTGAGCAAGGCTACGATAATCACAGAGTCCTCAACTACGGTACATACCTCTAGAATTATGGTATTTAAAATTTTTGCATTGCCGCTTGCTTGGCAGCGAAAACCTTAAATCCCCACACCCGAAAAATACGTCCATAGTCCGACTATATGTCCTCACTCTGCCTGCTAGCATGACCCTAGAGGATTCTAAATCTCATAATCGAGGCGACCTAGCCCATACGACTTATCTCAGAAGAAAATCACATCACAAGAACAATTTTCATCCAACGATCAAGAACAGATAGAATCAAAGTTCAAGACAGTTTATAAGAAGGCAAATGCGGAAAAGAGATTCGAAAGATTGGAACCTGCTATATGCTCTGCTACTGCCTGAGTGGGCTCAACTTTCATGGCGAAAGATCGCCCCTGCTGGCCTCCTATAGCCTGCTGTACTCTGTCCTGGCCTGCCTATCTGGCTGCACGGACCGAACAGTCCTTCACCTAGTGGTCTGGAGCTCCACAAAATAAACAGACTCCCAGCTTCATCCTACAAGCCTCCTGGGTGTACCCAATCTTCTTGCAGAAGGCACACTGGATGTCCTGCCTCCGGCCCTGTCCCTGGTGCTGCTGGACACGCACCGGTGCCTGCTGAAACTACAATTGAGGCTGCTGCTGCTGAAACTGCATCTGCTGGAAATATGGGCGCTTCGCCGGCCCCGCACTAGAGCTGGCTCCGAGAACGTCACTGCCCCTCTTCGGCTTGAGGCCGAAGTCCTCCTCTGCAATCTGCACCTCCATCAGGATATGCTCGAAGGTCGCGTCATGTCTCCCAGAGGTACGAGTGCGCACTGCATGTACAAGACCCCTCCGAAACTTTCGGGCCTTGCACCCCTCATCCTGGACCAAACTAGGTACGAACCTGCTCAGACGAAAGAACTCCGCTGCATACTCGTCTACCGACGAGTTCCCCTGCACCAGACTGGCAAACTGCCCCTCCAAAGTTGTCAAGGCTACATCTGGGTAGAACTTCTCCTTAAAGAGTTTTCTGAAGTCCTTCCAAGACAAACCTCTCACTGACGCACGCGAATCCGTACGGTACCAAGTTAGCGCTATATCGAAGAACTGGCTCGCTGCAGATGTCACCCACAGACCTCTCGGGACCTCTGCTAACTCCAGACTCCGCTGGACATCCTCTAGCCAGTCATCCGCGTATAGGATACCCTCGGTACCCTTGAACACCCTCGGCCTCATCTTCCTGAAATCAAGGTGTGTACCGGGCCTCCCCTGACCCTGCTGCTGATCTGGTGCTCCCTGAACTATAGTCTGTGCACCTCTCTCCACTGCTGCCATCGCTAGCTGATACGAGTTCTCCATAGTCTGTCGCTGTACCTCTGCCTGACGATGCTGTGCCTCTGCCTGTGCTCTTTGTGTCTGCAGCATCTGCTGTAGAAGGGCCATCATCCCCTGAGTATCTGTCGGTAACTGAGGCGGCGGTGGAAGAATATCAGGGATGACTATGGACGGTCTCGCTGATGGAGATGGAAGACCTCCTGGAACCTTCGCTGCTGCTGCTTCCGCCGGAAGGGCAGGGACTGATATGGCAGCTCCCTGAATTGCAGCTCCTTCAGCTGGAGGTGGAAGACCTCCAGGAACTGCCGCTACTACTCCTGCCTGAAGGGCAGGGACTGTGGCTACTGCTCTCTCGACTGCTACTCCCGTAGTCGGAGGTGGAAGACCTCCCGGATTTGACCTCTCTGGAACTGTACTAGGCCCTGCCGCCTGAGAACGAGTCACCGTCATCCTGAAGATGAATTGAACCCAAGAGATCAATATGGCACATGATAAGATATTATCAAAGGAGGACAATTGAATTCAAATGCAAGAAGAGTTGTCATGGTAATCAAAAGATCAGAAATTTTTTAAAATGTGATTGAGTAACTCCTATCATACCTAGATCCTACGTCCTAGTCGCAGGCTCGTAATTAGCACTCTAAGTCGAGCACCATTACGAGATCGCACTAATTGCGACTCAGACCTGCATGGGCCACCACAAAAATGTGTCACGACCCGCACCCTGAAGAGGGGGACGAGCACGTGGTTACGTCCAGCCTACGCCGCAGTATCGGCAGTAGAACGCTGTATATAGGGTCTGTAGATACTACGACTAAAACAGATAAAGGTACCTGTACAGTATATACACTCCGAATGGAGGTGACATAGCAATACAGTCTCAATCACATATATCAAACTAAGGTAGATAGCATGGAAAGGAAAATACGATAGATGAAACAGGAAATGAGTCCAAGATTCATAAGTCAGAGCTATACACAAACATCCATGGTCTCAGAAAATATATATAATAGATACTACAACTGACAGTGCTAGCTGGCTCGCAGGCCAGGCAAACCTAACTAGCTATACTACTCAGGGTGAGCAAAATCTAGTGGCTCTACCAACAAGCCACGGTCTAAGTCTACTCCGTCAGACTCTACCCTATAGTAGGTCAGGAAATCAGCCTCAAAATTATCTGTAATATGTCAACGGTATCCTGTCAGAAAAATGAGCAAGTACAAACACCAACAACAGTTCCATATAAATTAACAAATTCTATAAGAGACAGTGTAATAAAATACAAGACAAAATCAACTGGAAATACATATCATGATGTGAGTACTGAAAAGAACGATGATATGAATGTATATAGGGCGAATTGGGAACTATTCGGAAGCCGAGTTACAACCCCTAAACCAAACAAGGACCGGGCTGTAACCCTTCTCCGGAACAGAACTTAGTCACCAAGATAATAAATATAAAAGGTGCCTTGAATTATTAGTGTGTCATGTGATCGGCTTGGGAAAAATATGCTCAGGCTTTCCATCCGACCGGCTATGAACCCTGTATACAATAGAACGATAAGGCCAGTCACCATGGAAAGCTATGAACCATATAGGGTAAGGCTTTACCCGTCGTGAGGCGAGGGTATAGCTATGAACCATATGTACCATAGAACCATGTGGGAATTTGATCACACAACCACTAATAACTCCCCCATCCCCGAATAGTACAATGGATCTGGACATGATACGTTATGACACGGGATTCCATAAGAGGGTAGCAAGTCCCCTTTTGAAATCGGTGTCTATACCAATACACTAAAATAAGACAGAATATGTACTAATATACCATGTAACTCTAGGAATAACATCCCATGTCATGATCCAACATATACTAGTCCGTGAACTGTCGTGACAGGAAATCGAGTATAACACTACAACTGAATCGGATATAGCAGATATCAAGACAATAAAAACTATCAGTGAATGTACTCGCCTGTGGTCCTAAGCTGATAGGGTGAAGAGACGCTCAGAGTGATCACAGACCTAAAATAAGATACTATGAGTCAAACAGGATTAAATACTGAAAAATGAAGCTAATTCAAGTCATGAATACAAGTCTAAGTCAAAACTATGTCAATCTAGGTCAGACTGAGTCATACTAGGTCATACCAGGTCACTGGGAGTCAATCCAAGTCAAACTAGGTCAATCTGGTTCAAGGGTTGACTTACAGTTGACTTTTGGTCAAAAAGTCAACTCTGGTCAATACTGAGTCAACCCTGGGTCAACTCTAGGTCAAACGGGGTCAAAGGTTGACTTACAGTTGACTTTTGGTCAAAAAGTCAACTCTGGTCAACTCTGGTCAATACTGAGTCAACCCTGGGTCAACCCTAGGTCAAATAAGTCAAATATTGACTAACAGTTGCCTTTCAGTCAACTGGTCAAATCTGGTTTGGTTTCGGTCAATTCTAAGTCAAGTGTTGACTTGAAGTCGACTTTGGGTCAAAAAGTCAACTCTTGGTCAACGGGGGGTCAAGACTAGTCTAAACTACCCTTATCTAGTCATTATATACCAAGACAACCTATTTTAATCCCATCTAGCAATTAGAAACCCAATACCTTACATTACCCAATACCCCTTATATTTACCCTTACAAGGTATTTCCGATACCTTGCCCATTACAAAGGAAACCCTTCTAGATCTCAGGATACTAGCCTAGGCTTCTTAGGGTAGCTAGATACTATCCTATCTAGGATTTACCAACCAAAAAATCTAGGGTTCTTGGGCATCTAATCCATCTTATCTTCCATGTTGGTCATCCCAACATTACCTTAAGGTAATCTTGAGATATCAAGATACCACATCTAACATAACCCATTTCTTCTAAACCACACTCACTCTCCCTCACAAACATCATCTATCTAACCCCCATCTAACTTAGAATGCTACTCCTAAAATAACTCTCAAGAACCAACTCAAACAACTACCACAAACCCCCTAATGTATCTTAACATGACATATAACATAACATGACCAACCTTATTTTCTACCACTATAAACACTACTCCACTAACCATCTAACACACTAATAACACTCTCTAACTTAGGGGTTTCGTAGTACTAAATGTGCTTGACAAGTGGGGGTAGTTATTTGGGGCTAAGATGGTTCAAAAAGGGATGTTTCGGGACCACAAAAACTCCAGAAAACCATCCTGCACTGCTTCTGCTTACTGCTTATTCCTGCTTACTGCTTATTGCTTACTGCTTATTCCTGCTGCTTTCCTGCTCATTCCCTCACTATCTAACCATCTATCCACACACAAAAATAAATATATATGCACATTCCACATATATATATATATATATTTATATATATATATATTGACACTCTCATTATAATATATAAATATGAAAATATTTTAAGAACTCATTTTAAAATAGACACACCCACAACTTATGTATATGTATATATATATAAGACACACATACAAATATATAATCAAGATACCTAATAATATAGTCACACACACAACCATATATATATATATATATATATATATATATATATATATCTATATATATATATATATATATATATATATATATATATATATATATATATATATATATATATATATATATAGACACTAGTTATATACCAGGAGGGAAAGACACGATTTGGGTCATCATAGACAGGTTGCCCATTCTAGAGAGGAAGTGGAAGCACATCATGATGGATTTTGTTTCTGGATTGCCGCATACACCAGGAGGGAAAGACACGATTTGGGTCATCATAGACAGGTTGACCAAATCGGCCTACTTTTTACCATTTAAAGTGGGTATGTCTACTGAGAGGTTTACAGAGATGTACATGCGACAGATTATCAGGATTCATGGAGTTCCGGTCAGCATCATCTCGGATTAGGATATTCACTTTACTTCCCATTTCTGGCGGAGTCTGCAGACTAGTTTGGGCACTCAGCTCAAGTTTAGTACTGCATACCACCCCCAGACGGACGGACAGTCAGAGAGGACTATTCAGACGCTTGAGGACATGCTGCGGACGTGCGTTTTGGATTTTCGAGGATCCTGGGAGGATCACCTACACTTGGTGGAGTTTGCTTACAATAACAGTTATCAGGCCAGCATTGAGATGTCACCTTTCGAGGCTCTGTACGGGCGAAGATATCGTACACACTTATCTTGGGATGATGTTGGAAAACAAGTTTTATTGGGACCTGAGATGGTTGTTGACGCAGCCGAGAAGGTGAAGCTCATCAAGGACAGACTTCGTGTGGCGCCGGACAGACATCGGCATTGGGCCGATAGCCACCGAAGGCCTTTGGAGTTTGAGGTACAGATTAGAGATAGGAGTAGGAGTAGGTTATTTATTTTTGTTTGTTGATCATGTTTGATTATTTAGTAACTTGAGACCTTGTTTGTTTTTAGGTCGGAGACATAGTTTTTCTGACGATATCTCAGACTCGTGGTACCATACGTTTTGGTGGAGGTGGGAAGCTTAGCCCGCGCTTCATTGGACCTTTCGTAATCAGCGGAAGAGTCGGTGACGTGGTATACCTGCCACCTGTACTAGTGGTTGTCCACAACGTATCCCACGTATCACAGTTGATACGGAATATGGCTGATCCTAGCCATGTACTTGACCATTCGGAGATTGAGGTGGGACCTACTCTCAGTTATCCAGAGCAGCCAATGGAGATTATGGATCACCGAGAGAAGGTACTTAGAAACCAGATGATACCCTTGGTTCGTATCGCATGGAGGCATCATTCTCCAGAAGAGTCTACTTGGGAGCGGGAGGATGAGATGCGCGAGCGATACCCATATCTTTTTGGACCTTGAGGTATGATTGTCTATCCTTCTCATCAGTTTAGTTTCGTCTTTTAATTTTGAGGAAAAAATTCTTTTAAGGAGGGTAGATTTGTCACTACCACATTTTAGCTTGAGGGTATTTTAGTCATTTTGTGAATTTTGATTTTAATTTGAATTATTGAAATAGTGATTGTTATTTTTGACTTTGACTAGTTGAGACTTTGGAGACTAACCTAGATGTTGACTCTAGCTATGGTGACTTAGTTAGAATGGTGGGACCCTAGTCTAACTTAAGTCAACCTAATTTTAGTCATTTAGAATCAAGTTTGAAATAGGAGAATAATGAATAGGTTCAATGACTTATGACTTAGGAATTTATTTCCATGATTAATGAAACTTGGCCCAAGGCCCATGCCATAAAACCCTATCCCTAACTTAGCCATAGGTGGCCGACCAACATTGGTATTCCCCCTATAAAATCTCTCATTACTTTGTTCTTGCCTCTTTTGTATCATTCCAACTCTTTGAAAGGAAAGGTAATCTCCATCTTCCCAAATTCATAATAAATCTATTTTAATTCCTTTTTTATCCAAATCTTTTGCAATAGAGTCTAATCATCCTCTATTTGATATTCATGGAGAGTAATTTGAGTTTGGGAACAATTTGGAGGATTTGGCTAGCAACGAGAATTAATCGATTTGGGGCTTTTCTTGCCATTTGACACCTATAGGTAAACCCTTCAAATTGCCATTAAATTCTGTTTTCTTTGCATGGTAGCCTAGATCTAGGTGTCCCCTAGCTGTAGTGTAAGTTTTGTGTCAATTGTATTTGATTTTGTGTCCATATCGGACACATATCATAACCTGGAACTAGGTGTTCGATGAAATGCCTCACTCAATATTTTTGTACTGTTATAAAATTATTTTTGAATGGATTTGTAGATCTATAGGTCATCTTTGATTTTGTGTCGATTGTGGGTAATTTTAGTGTCATGTCGTGTCAGCACGAGGATACGAATACGTCGCAGCAGCCACAGGACACTGTCCTGCTGCTCGGGATAAATTTCTCCTTGGACACGGTGATTCAACATGTGCAACTTGGCGAGGACCGAGGGGCAGTGAGTGACACAAGCCCCCTCGAGTCTTGAGTCGCGTCGTGTCGATTCGGACATACAATCGGGCCCGCACTGGCCATTGCCTGCGGTGGGCGTGAGCCACAGGCACTGCTGACACGGGCTTCGTGTCGTGTCTTGGTGTCTCATGGATACGATTCAGGGTGTCAGGGTTGTAGCCCTACCCTAGGCGAGTGTGTGGACATGCACTCGTGTTGTGTCATGTCGTGTGTCGTGTGCTAGACATGCGTGCACGCGTGCACGAGACTATGCACAGTTCTGTGTATTCGTGTGTGTTAATTTTGATTGGACACGTCGTGTCCCACTTTGGGGACATGACACACACTGTAATGCATGCTCACATGTAACACATGGTTTACCAACCATTAGTTTGGGATTATCTATTGTATTTGGATTTCGAAATAGGTTTTCCCCAATTCACTGATACTTAAGTGCACTGATTTGAAATTCTGAGAATTAATTGTATTTAAACTGTTTTGATTGATGATTAATTATCAGTAATGGTTCATTTATATATGTAAGGGTTAATGATCATGTTAGGGTTCATGATTGGTGTTTAATCATTGAAATTCGAAATGCTTAGGACTGTTTAACTGAAACTGTCATGTGTTCTCTGAATTTGAATTTTCCTGAGAATACATGTGCATTTGCACTGTTAAACTGAGAATTGACACACCCTACTGATTTTCTAACACTCATACACATCTGCACACATTCACAAATCTGAGAACTAAATAGCTACTGTTATTGATACTGTTTTTTCCATTGACATACACTGTTAACTCACACACATGTAACCTGAGACACTGTTGTGTGCACACACACACACACTACTACTATCTACTGTCACTCATACTCACTTATTCACACACACACACATATGCATAAAACTGAGAATAGCTAATCTATACTCACACCCTACAAACTGATATATGTCCTCTACACACACACATGGTTACACTCAAACCTGATTTCTAATATCTGAGAACACATGATATCACACTCTCACACATCGAGACACCCTAGCCTATATGGATATATACCCACACACACATCACTCTATGCCACACTCACACAAGACACACATTGTCACTATATATATATATATATATATATATATATATATATATATATATATATATATATATATATATATATATATATATATATATTGTCACTCCCCGTTCCCAGAATGCGTATTTTTATACATGTACTACTCGAATGTATTTATTTAGTATTTATCATGTATTTATCCTGTATTTAAATTACTTTAAATTTTATGTTAATCAATTAATCTGCTCTTTAAATTTTTATGTTAATTTATTTCCTGCAATTATATTTCTGCAATTTTATTACCTGTATTTTATTTCTGTACTTTATTTCCTGCCTTTATTCCCTGCCCTAGTCTTGCTTATTTGGGTTCGGGTTGGCTTTGGTTGGATCCCCTACAACCCGACCCATTGGACCCATTGGACCCGGCCCAACTCCCACATACTACCCCCTTTTCTATTTAAAGCTTACATCTCTTTCTCTCTCCTCATAAACTCATATTCTCACCATTACTCCTCTTCTTCTTCTTCATTACTCTCTCCACCTACCAACCGTAGGCAAGTACAACTTGCTCCCCATGAGAACCCATGTTTTTGTAGTTCATTTATCTTTCTCGCAAGATCCTAAGAGAGTTTAGAACTTGGCATTTTTTATTTCGAAGTCTTAATTTTTGTAGATCTAGAAATAAGTTATTTTCGAAGTTTGGTGGTTTTGATCTATCAAACTTCTTTGTTTTCAAGTTTTGATGGTTCTATGTTGTAGAGAAGTTTATTCTACCCAATTTTGACCTTTGGAAAGTTGGATTTGGACTTGTTTTGACCAAGTTATGGACCTTTGAAGCTTTGGGGTGCAACCATGGAGTTCTTGCTGTTTGGAGAAGACAGTGAGCAGTGTACACTAGCTTTTTAGCTTGCGTCACTGAGCTGTGCGTGCTCTTTAGCGCAGCGTAGTATGGAGTCCATACGCTACCTTTTTAGGAAGCGTGTGTCTTGCATACGCTACCTTTTGGAAGCGTATGTCGTATGGAGTTCATACGCTACCTTTTGGGAGCGTATGACTTGCATACGCTGACTTGAATGGTCAGGAGTCGTATGGAGTTCATACGCTACCTTTTGGGAGCGTATGACTTGCATACGCTGACTTGAATGGTCAGGAGTCGTATGGAGTCCATACGCTGCCTTGGGGAGCGTATGACTTGCATACGCTGACTTGAATGGTCAGGAGTCGTATGGAGTTCATACGCTACCTTTTAGGAGCGTATGACTTGCATACGCTGACTTGAATGGTCAGGAGTCGTATGGAGTCCATACGCTGCCTTGGGGAGCGTATGACTTGCATACGCTGACTTGGATGGTCAGAAGTCGTATGGAGTCCATACGCTGCCTTTTGGGAGCGTATGACTTGCATACGCTGACTTGGATAGTGAGGAGTCGTATGGAGTTTATACGCTACCTTTTGGGAGCGTATGACTTGCATACGCTGACTTGGATAGTAAGGAGTCGTATGGAGTCCATACGCTAGCTTGACCTGAGCGTACGCTGACTTGAGCGTAGCCTGACTTGAGCGTAGCCTGACTTGAGCGTAGGCTGACATGAGCGTAGCCTACTTACCCTGGATCTTCTATAGCCCTGTATATTGATATTTTATTAGTTATTTAACGTCCATTTTATATCCTTACGCCTTTTGGCATGAGACTTGATATAATCATGATATGTTGATATTTCTGTTAAATATAGATTGTTACGTGGGATGTACCATGTGTCATGAATTAAGCATAGATACCCCGATTGACTGGAATTAACCCTTGAGAGTTATAGACTCGACCCTATTTAATACTAATTGACTTTCATGCCTTGTCACCATTGATAATAATGGTTATCTTGACTAAATTGATCATGTGTTCCTAGTTGGAACTAAGAGACTGGCTAGTCGTCTTATTGAATTGAATGAATGAGACACGTTCATGTTATGAACTATTGTAATCGACTGGCTGATCCCGAATATTGACATACATGCACATGCAGGCTTCAATCTATTTATTTATTTATTTACTTATTTATTTTCTACAAAAGAAGCATGTGTACTTTATGGTCAAGGCATGATTACCGTGGTTAGATTTGATTGTTGTATTACGCTATGTAAGACCTGCAACCTAACCGCACTGGTATTGTTGTAGAGTTGTGCATATCGTACCCCGTACGAAAGTACTCATTTGAATGACCATGATCCACGGCATAGGATTTCACTCAACGTAGGGACTATTAAGTTAAATAAAATAATAATGGCATGGAAAGAATGGATTTCCGAGTTCTTACATGGCAGCCCCCTTGGGACGAGTAGTACCCGACGGGCCGGCTGGTTCCCACAGATACTGTAAAACTGCCACACGGGCAGGGAACAGTATCTGCTTATATTATTATTGTATATTGTATATTGATGACGGGCGTCCTGCTAGGACTCGTCTAATTCATGCATGGCGCACATGATTCACTGGATAGACTAGCCTTGCTTGCACATAGTAAGAGCTGAGGAATCCCTAATTGCATAATTCCAGGATAACTTGGGACTCACAATAGCAAGCCGTAGGAGTTGATTGGCCGTTCAAGATGATTTGTTTGTGTACTGTACTACTCTGTTACCTAACTGGGATGATCAGAATGTCAGAACATGACGGGCCAACTTCTGTCCTTGTTTGGTTGGGAGGTTGGTTCGAAGTGTCGTGATGTGATATGAATTCTAGTGGAAAGCAGAGATCTATTATTATATTCTTTTACTTACTGGTTTTAGTTCTCATGTCGTGCTTCCTTGTGGTACTTGCTATTAGAGGTCTAACCTCTCTGGTTTTGCATGGCCAGATTTAGAGCCGGTCCCCGAGGATCCAGCTTACTTCTACCTCCAAGATGGTCAACACTAGAGGAATGATCGCAGGAGGACTCGAGTGGGTTTCTTACTTCACCGCTCGCTTTGTCACTTACTTTATACTTAGTCGTTTGGCACCGACATGTTAGTCGGATTGTCTAGTACTTACTTTTACATAATTGTAATTAAAGTCAGACTGCAGCTGATAACAATTGTGTATACTTTTGCTACATCAATCTGGCTATGTTTTGTAAAGCCAGATATCAAGAACATTGTGACAGAGCGTTTGGGACGCCTTACTGCTTTATCTTACATGTTCTCTATTTCTGTTTCTTATTCGAATGATTGAGACAATAGATGTGTAATGACCATAGTAAGACTTTATGTAGTATGCACCCCCTCGTCTGGTTAGACAGCATTGATCGTATTATACGGTATTCATCTATCCGTAATACGTAGCTGGCTGAGTCATTCCCCCGCTCTCCAGTATTCTGGTTCTGGGGCGTGACATATATATATATATATATATATATATATATATATATATATATATATATATATATATATATTTAACAAAAACCAATTTTATTGAACATAAAGGTGGGCTCGTGAAGAGCAGTACAGGTGCAGGGCTGGAACACACAAAAAAGCCCTGGATAGCAAGAGGATTAAAACAACATAAGAAAATACTAACTAAAGGGTTTATAGGGTAACATAGACCGCAGCACGTGAGAGGGGTAGCCGTTCACGCACCATGCGTGAGACTGGCTGAGCGCTCGGCCCAAGGGGTGGTGAGGGCACACGGGCCCTAAGGATACTTCTTCTTTTTTTTTGGAGAAACCGGATTTTCAAAGTTTGAAAATTCAAAAGAAGAAGACCGAAACCCGAGGGGGTGGGGGGGCCGCCCGAGGTGCCAGACGGCACACTGCCCAAGGGGGGGCTCCCTGCCTAATGGGCGCGTGGCCCGAGGCCGTCTCGTGCCCCCCCTGTGCGTGGCCCGAAGGCCATGGGGGGGCGTGACACCGGAAAAGGCCGACGGGGGGGGGGGGGCGTAGCGGAGGGAGCTCCGGCGAGGGACCAAGGAGGGAGGGGAGGGGGAAGGAGGGAGCGGGGGCTCGACCACCAGTCGACGGAGGAGAGCGGGGCTCCGACGGGGGTAAGAGGAGGGGGGTTGAAGAGAGGACCAACGGCGTCCAAGGGCAGCCACCGTAGGCTGCAAGAGGGGGAGGCCCGCCGACGATGGTCGGGGCCAGTCAAACGCGGCGGGGGAGAGGGGCCTCCAGCCCGCGACGGAAGCGCCTGAGGTCATAGGGAGGCGGGGGAGCGGTCCACGAGGGGAGCTCGGAGCTCGCAGGAGGAGGGCCGGCGTCGGGGCGGCCGCCGCAGGAAGCCTCGACGGACGGAGAGCATGGGCTGCCGTCCAAGTCGGCCGCCGAGCGGCCACATGCGCCCAAGACTCGCTGCACGGCGGAGAGGGAGGAGGAGCGAACGGGGGGGCGGGAGCTACGGCGCCAGAGGGGGGCGGCTCCACTGGAGAGACGGCGAGCGAGGGGAGGGGAGCTGGAGCTACGGCGCCGGAGGGCGCGGCGGACGCTGCCAAGGGGGGCGACTCCGCGGGGTAGACGGCGAGGGAGGGGAGGAGACCAGCAGAGGAGGGGGTAGGCGAGCCCACAGGGGCTGGAAACAGCCAGTCGACGGCCGCAGGAGCAGATCCTGCCCGTTGACTGCCGCAGGAGCCGAGCCGCGGCGACGCCAGCGACGGCGACGCCGACGCCGGAGGCGACGGGGACGCTGCCGCGGAGGGAATCGGGCGGCGGCACTGAGGGTAGAAGGAAAGGAAGCCGGGGGAAGGGTGCCGGGACGGTAGGGGGAGAAGGCCATTGGAGGGCGGCGGGAGCTGCCACTGGGCGGCCCACCACGGAGGCGGCCACCCGGGGGCCGGCCACCAAGGGGGCCCCCAGCCACCGAGAGCTCCCCAAGGAGCTGAGCTCTCCATATATTATATATATATATATATATATATATATATATATATATATATATATATATATATAAATAAAAAAATAAAATATATATATATATATATATATATATATATATATATATATATTATATATATATATATATATATATATATATATATATATAAATATATAATATATTAAAAAAATTATATATAAATATATAAATATATATACATATACATATACATATACATATATATATTTTTTTTTTTTATATACATATATATATATATTTTTTTTTATATACATATATATATATATATATATATATATATATATATATATATATATATATATATATATAATATATATATATATATATATATATGCATATTGTCTACATATTTATCCAACAAATTAGAGATTATATATATATATATATATGCATATTGTCTACATATTTATCCAACAAATTAGAGATTATATATATATATATATATATATATATATATATATATATATATATATATATATATATATATATATATATATATGCATATTGTCTATATGTGATATGAATGTATGTAGCTTATATTAATTTAGTAGATATATATAATGTATGAAATATGTGTGTTGCCTATGGACTATATGTGGCATATAGCCTATGTAGCCTATGTGTATTAGCATGAATACACATGAGATGTGTGTTGATAGACTTGTAAGGCTTTGTGATGATGTGTGCTTGCTAGAATAGACTGGCTAGGCTTAGTGAGACTTGTTTGGGTTAGGCTTGACCTAGTTGACCTAGTTTGAATAGTGTAGTTGACTAGAGTTGACCAAAGGTTGAATTTAGCCTAGATTGACCCAAACATCATATAGAATATATTGTAGCAGTCTATTTTACTATTTTGGACATGTGGTGACTTGTACTGTTCTATAGGAGCCATACACCACTCCTCAGACAGTATATTCTCTTCAGACATACAAATATCATGCGAGCATATTCTCTGATCATTTCATATCTTGCTTAGGATTATATTCCTGCTTTAGATTACTTTACTTGAATGTTGTCACGTTGGTAACACAGATTAGTACTATATGGATCCCTTCATGAGATGTTATCCCTCTCGGGAGCATCAGATACTCATGTCTCGTGTGTTTCACTTATATCATATATCTCATGCTTATATTATCATGAATCTATCATGAATCTGCTTGTGATTCCTGTACTCTCATGAATCACAGAGCCTTCACAAATCTATTCATAAATCACTCATTATGAGCCAGTAGCGTAGTCATGAATCTTAACGTAACTTGACTGGATCCTTGTGTATTCATTGGGAATGGGGGAGTAGAACTAAACATGTGAATAATTCTAAATTAATGTAGTCATGAATCAACTCTTTAGTATAGCCATGAATCACCTCCAGCTGTTCACATGTTTATCTTGTACTCTGATTCACTAGTCACTGATAGTTCTCTCTATATATTATAGCTATTTACTTACAGTTCTCTCTTTTACACCATGTTGTTCTTTCAGTTTTCATGTATCTTACTCTCTAGTATGTTTATATTTTCTAACCTATTATGATTTGTATGAGATGTATTGTGCTCGCTCCTGTCCTGACTGGACCTATTGAAAATATTACAGAGGATGAGGACGAGGAGCTCTGTACCACTTATTATGGGACTACCCTAGAGGATTGTTGTGACTTGTGTCTCCAGCAGGATCCATTAGCAGTGGATGACACACCTTTAGTCTAGAGTAGTGATTTTCAGTTCTATTTATTCTCTGGATTACTGTATTTGAGTTTGGATGTTTCTGGATTTATTGTGATATCATAGACACTTAGACTCTCTATCTTTTGTATCTTGTGGACTCATTTCATATCTATCTTATCGTATTCTGCCTTAGTTGTGATTGAGACTGTATTTCTGTATTGTCACCTCCACTCGGAGTGTATATACTGTATAGGTACCTTATATTGTTAGATGTTGTGACCTAGGACAGCGTTCTATCGCCGACACTGTGGCGTAGGCTGGACGTACCCACTTCTCGTGCCCTTACTCTAGGGTGCGGGTCGTGACAAGGATAGAGGAATTTGTGTCTGTGTTAGGAGGCGTAGTGGAGAAGAAACTTGATCTGAGGATGTGGTTGATTTGGAAGTAGTATCAGGAGAGTGATTGTCAGCAGAAGACGGGGGATTTTGAGGAGAGATTGTAAGAGTTGTGTTGTGCTTGGGATTTTGATAAGAGATTATAGGAGTTGAAATTGAAGGAATATCTAAATGTGACGTTAGACAAAGAAAAAAACAAGAAGTGTTGGGTGATTAATGAAAATCAGACTTTGCTTTAAAAGGAAACACACTCTCAAAGAAAATCACATCCCTTGAAAGTAGGATTTTCTTAGTTGTCAAGTTATAAACCTTATACCCTTTTTACCATGTGGGTAGCCAACAAAAAATGCACTCTATTGACCTATGATCAAATTTGCTAGGACAGGTTGGATGTGTGGACACAAAGCATTGACAACCAAAAACCTTTAAATAAAAATAACTTGGTTCCTTTTGAAAAAGTTTTCAAATAATGTTTTTTTCTGAAGAATTGGAGTCAGTGTCCTATTGATTAGGTAAGTCACAGTAAGTATGGCATCTCCCCAAAAATGTTTTGGTAGATTTGCTTGAAAAAGGAGAGCTCTAGCTACATTTATCAAATGTCAATGTTCGTGCTCAGCCACACCATTTTGTTGTGGTGTGTTGACGCAACTAGTTTGGTGGATGATGCCTTTAGATGATTAAAATTGGGGAATCTTAAATTATTGGCCATTATCACTCTTTAAGGCCTTAACACTTCTATCAAATTGATTCTCGACCAAGTGAATAAAATGAATGAGTAGAGTGCTGTTTCAGATTTGTGTTTCATCAAATATACACATGTGCTTCGTGAATGGTCATCAATAATGGTTAAAAAATATTGTGCACTGGAAAGAGATGGAACGTGATAACCACCCCAAATGTCAATGTGAATTAAATCAAAACAAGATGCACTACAAGTAGTGCTTAATGGAAAAGGTTGTCTAGTGAGTTTTGCTAAAGGACATATAGAGCAAGTGCTTGAATCACAAGCTTTATTTGCAAGGAATGGAAACAACGAAGATATTTTATTTGAAGGATGACCAAGTCATTGATGCCACAAGTTCTCTCTGTTCGTGTGTACCGTATTGCATGTTCCTTTCTTTGATTGATTGAGGCAGTAGAGTCCGTCCTTCTCAGTACTCATCCCAATCGTCTTCCCTGATCGTAGGTCCTGTATGACACAAATTTGTATGAGAAAGATAGTAGCATAGAATGAATCGAATGCTAGTTTCCTCACAGAAAACAAGTTGAGACAGAATAATGGAACACAAAGAATATTATGAAGAACAAAATGGGAAAAGAAACCTATTGTGCCGATATGAGCTAGTAACATATGCTGAGGTTCCATCAGGAAGCTTAACCCAATGGTTTTGGACTAATTTTAGAGAGGTAAGCAAAATAGGGTTACAAATAATGTGGTTGCTTGCACCACTATCCAATATCCATATTGTCCCTATACTACTTTTTGCAAGATTAAAAACTTCATCTGAGAGTTCCTCATAACTTGGAACATTATCGACTAGGTTGGCTGATGTCACGACCCGCACCTGCTTTTCGGGATACGAGTGCGTGAGCAAGCCAGCTACGTATCAAGCGGACTCCAGCCCAACTCGAATACGTATAAGCTGTCAAGAGCATGGTATCATGTCTAATATGGTAATCTAAACTATATCTCAATCCACTAGATGTATATAAATCAAGAATGAACAAGTATGGTTCTTGGCCTGCAGCCCACTAGCATATTGTCCAATTAGATTCCAAGAATAACATGAGTCTAAGAAACTAGGCTAACAAGCAGGATATATCATAAGAGCACGAGAAGATAATAAAGCAATATCACTAGCAAAATACCTGAATCATGCAGATGTAATCGACTACCACATGCTCAGCTAACTAACTCCGTGCAACCAGCTACCTGAAGAGTTCATCAGGTCCTCAGAGGACTAGCAAGATACATAAAATATACCTACTAATATAACAGTAAATAACATGTATGGAAGATAAGGACGGTGCAAGAAGGACATCTAAGACACGACAAGTCATATGGAAATGCAATACTAGACTTGGCTATCAATCAAACGATTAACCCCTATAACTTGTAGTACAATGCAAGATACTCCCAATCTATAGTAGGTTTCGACTGTAGGACAATGCAAGATACTCACAGTCGAGAATAGCCAATTCTAGTATCGATCTCCTCTCCTAAAGGAATACAAGGTCAAGTAGACTCCTATAATCATAGTATAATGCAAGATACTCCCAATCTATAGTATGTCACAAGTTAAGTCAATCAATCAATATCAAGATAAAAGAATTTGCTATAGGTCGTAGTACAATGTAAGATACTTCCAATCTATAGTATGTCACAAGTCAAGTCAATCAATCAATATCAAGATCAAAGAATCTGCTATAGGTCGTAGTATAATATAAGATACTCCCAATCTATAATATGTCTCAACTGTAGTATAATGCTAGATACTCCCAGTCAAGAATGGTCAAGTTAAGAACAAGATATAGGAACTAAAAACTCAATCACGAGACAAGGTAACACGAAAAGACCAATAATCAAGCAATGTCGAATATCCTATACGTGCACGTAATCTAGAACAAGTAAAACAATCAAGGACAAACCAATCACAATATAGAAATCATGTGACAATATGAAAATGAATACAATAAAGAAAGAGAAAAACAATGTAAATAATGTATATGTTCAGCAAGGTATACTTGCCTGAGGGTTGCACGGAGAACCAACAATATATTGCCAATCAATAAGTCAGAAAGTCCAAGTCTCGCAACTAGCTCCGAAAGCTGAAATAGATATTACCAACATTTTTAGAATAGTCAAATTAGCTAGGATTGCCTTTCCTTAAGTCCAATTCTGGACACATGGGCAAAACGGTAATTTCGGGCCAAAACGATGCCCGCCGTTGGATCCGCTTTGCACCAAAAATCGTGTCAGAGTCAATGGTCTCTAAAGTCGTCAAACTATATGTGTACAGATTTGTTTTGATGATACGAACCCAATGGTATGTCCAAAGTTGGATTACGGCAGGCCGTGCACAAAGCCGCCCGTTGAATCGGATCGTAGGGCCCGCGAAACGGCGATCCGATCAACTGTCTCAGAATTGGACCAAACTTGACATACAAAACCAGAAAAATGATACGGTCCTGTTGGTGCAAGTTTCATCCCAATCTGACGAACGTGCACAAAGTAATTGGGAAATTTGCACAGAGGCCGATACGGTAAATTTTGACGGATACGCATCAAATTCGTCGCACATACGCAACTAATTTGAATTCCGTCAAAGCCCATACGTCCAAGAAGCCGATACGCACCTTTCGATGCTTTCGGTTCACGATCACGTCGCCCGAATTGGCGAGACGCACGTCGTATTGAAGGTTTTTCATAAATTAAAACTATTTTGAATGTGGTTTTTCTCTGTTTTGGGAAATGAATTTCTCAACATATATTCGATGAAAAATAAAAATACAAAAAGCGTTTCAAGGTTTTTTAGGTTGACTAAAATACTGTTCAAATAGATTTCATAGACTATCTACGGTTTGCCATTAATTGGCCTTCCAACTTGGGTGTTGGGACTGTTCTATACCCTGTTTCAGGACAGGATTTTCCATCGACTTTGAGTCAATTTTCTGTCAAATCGATTTCAATCCTACTCAAACTAATTGATGAGTATCCGAGAGGGAACTTTTTAGGATTTTACCTGAGGAAGTAGCTCGTAAAACGAACGCGTATATACGACAAAAAGTTACCACAAAGACAGCCTGAAAGCTGTACACTGCTACTGCTGCTGTCGTGCGCACGCGCATTCCTGGCCGACTCCGGCCATCTCCAGCGACGCACGGTAGTGGCCCCGACGACGGGTGGCGCGCAGGGTGACCAGGGAGGTCGTGGGAAGGCGCTCAGCATCTAGGGTTTAGGATTTTTTGATCAGGAACCCCCTCCCTCTCGTTCCTATATATAGTGTCTGGTTTTGCTCGGCTTTAGTTCAGCTGGGCTATGGGAAGCCTAGGGGGGCTTGGGCCTGGGATGGGCTGGAATGGGTAGTTTGCTGGTATTGTGTGTGTGAGTGTTTTTATTTTATTTGCTTTTGCTTTCTTTTTTCATCTCCTATATATATATCATTATCTATTTTATATCTATATATATAGGTATATGCACCCATATGTCTACATAAATAACTCCAAAAATCTGAATAACATCCAAATATTACCATAATCTAGTGTAGAATATTTTATACACATGGACCTATATATATATAAAATTAATTGACAGGCATTAAAATGGCCAATAATAATAATAGATAATTTTTATTATTATAAACCTAATAACAATCGTAATGATAACCAATAAGGACAATTTATAATAGGGGTATATACAAAATATACAGTCTAAAGTTCCTGAAATGCATGAGGGTAACTAGAAAAGTAATTATCCTATTTTAAACAATTATCACTTATATCAAATAATATCGATGTCTTTACTATACATATATAACAATTATTTATAAAATATATTTAACAGAGCAATAAGACAAAATATGGCATACACACCTAAAAATTATATTGACATGGACGTCTCTAGATGCACTATAAGGCTACATGGGCTTGGGCTCGGTTCTGGTCAAGTTCGGACTGGTTTGGTACAAACCGGGTCTTCTAAAAGTCAATAATCTATTTAATAAATATTTAGATCATCTATAGGGGTTAGGTCACAACTTGGCCTGGTTTTCCTAGTTAGGATACACTTATGGCTGGGTCTTTCCTGGTATAGCTAATACACTAGTCAAGGCACACGATCATGCTATCCGTGCCATGATTCCTAGTCGTCTTGTACTTCAAAACTCAACTATGCCTAAAGTCATCTACTTTAATAATTAACTAAATAATTATTTATAAAAACAAATATAAAAATCACCATTTAAATCAAATAAATTATAAAAAAAATATTTCAAAATTTTTTGGGAAGGGGAGTTACAGCTGAGGCGGACTTTGTTTTGACAAGAGTGTTGCAAAGGTCCCATTGTTGTTGTCCATCAGGGTTGTGAGTCAGCCTTTTGAAGGTTCCATCTACAAAGCCCTTCTGGTTCTTGATAATAAGTGTTATGCTCATTGACTGCACCCACATTGTACAATTATCTTCTATCATCGATTGTGAAACAAGGATATCGCCTGGTTGATCCGAGTGATGGAGAAAAAGTGGATGATTGGAGTTCTCCCATGGTTGCGAGGTCTTAGAAGAGTTTGAGCCCTTGTTTTGTTCAAGAAGCTTTTGTTCTTCGTCAATAGCCATGAGGTATTTTGCTTGTATGGATTTCTAGGTTCTCAAAAGCGAATGCTCTTATACCATAAAGAGAAATGGAATCCACTTTATTATATTCATCAAAGTAATATCCCTCGCTATATAGAAAAATATACAATCGATGTACATCCATAACTATAAAAAAATACATTATACTGCCTAAAGTGTATAAACTATATATATTAATACCATATATATAGTAACCATATATGTTAATACCATATATATTAATATAATTATTATCGACAGATTTTTCTATAATTTTAGGACTTTCAGTTAAAAAAAACATAAATACATTTTTTCGCCCAAACTTCTCCCTCCATCCCTCTCTCTACCCCCAACTCTTAAATTTTTAAAAAAAATTGAGTGGCACTCCACTTGGATGACCTATTTATGCAGTGCACCACACATTGTTTGCTAAATATATAAGTTATCCCATATTGGATGAAAAATGTAAAAAACTAACAACATATGAGTTTAACCCTATTTACGTAACGAAAATACCCCTCTCATCTATGTTTCCTGTTGAGAGAAGAAAATCTTACGAAAATACCCCTCTCTGCCTGGCTCCGCTTCGAGCGCCGCGAGGACGAGCACCTCCGCTCCCCCAAACCCTCCTCCCTTCTCTCCTGCTCCCCCACCTCCCCTCCCCTCGAGTGCCCCCGTGCCGCCCTCTCCCCATCCCCTTTCCCCCTCGACTCCTGTCCATGTAATAATAACGGTGGTTACTGTCACGACCCGCACCCGATTTTTGGACGCGAGCTCGTGAGCAAGCCAACTACGTATCGAGCGGATTCCAGCCCGACTCGAGTACGTATAAGCTGTCCAGAGTAGGGTATCATGTCTAATCTAAACTATATCTCAATCCACAGGGATCATATAAACAAGAATGAACAAGTATGGGTCGTGGTCTGTAGCCCACTATCATATGCGTCCAATTAGACTCCAAGAATAACATGAGTCTATAAAGCTAAACTGATAAGCAGGATATATCATAAAAGCACGAGAAGATAGTAAATCGATAATACTAACAAAATACCTGAATCATGCAGATGAAATCAACTACCAAATGCTCAGCTAACTAACTCCGTGCAATCAGCTACCTGAGGAGATCATCAGGTCCTCAGAGAACTAGCAAGATACATAAAACATGCCTACTAATATGACAGTAAATAACATGTATGGAGGATAAGAACGCTGCAAGAAGAACATCTAAGGACGACGAGTCGTGTGGAAATGTAATACTAGACTTGGCTAACTATCAATCAGAACTCCTATAGCTTGTAGTACAATACAAGATACTTCCAATCTATAGTGTTTCAATTGACGTACAAAGTAGGATACTCTCAGTCGAGATTAGCCAATTCTAGTATCGATCTCCTCTCCTAATGGATACAAGGTCAAGTAGACTCCTATAAATCTTAGTACAATGCAAGATACTCCCAATTTATAGTCTCGCAAGTCAAGTCAATCAATCAATATATGTTATAGGTCTTAGTACAATATAAGATACTCCCAATCTATAGTATATCTCAAGTCAAGTCAATCAAGCAATATCAAGATAGAAGAATTGGCTATAGGTCGTAATACAATGTAAGATACTCCCAATCTATAGTATATCTCGACTGTAGTACAATGCAAGATACTCCCAGTCAAGAATGGTCAAGTCAAGGATAGATATAGAAACTGATAACTCAATCACGAGACAAGGTAACATGAAAAGACCAATAATCTAGCAATGTCAAATATCCTATACGTGTACGTAAATCTAGGACAAGTAAAACGATCAAGGGCAAATCAATCACAATATGGAATCATGTGATAATATGAAAAGGAACACAATAAATAAAGAGAAAACAATGTAAATACTGTATATGTTCAGCAAGGTATACTTGCCTGGTGGTAGCACGAAGAGCCCACAATAAACCGTCAATCGGTACGCCATAAAGTCTAAAATCCACAAATGTCTCCGAAAGCTGAAAGAGAAATTGCCAACATTCTCAGAATAGTCAAATTAGCAAGGATTGCATGTCCTTAAGTCCAATTCTGGACACAGGGGTAAAACGATAATTTCGGGCAAAAATGGTGTCCGCCGTTGGATCCACTTTGCACCGAAAAGCGTGCCAGAGTCAATGGTCTATAAAGTCGTCAAACTATATGTCAACAGGTCCAGTTTTTTGATATGAACCCAACCGTATGTTCAAAGTTGGATTCCGGCGGGCCGTGCACAAAATTGCCCGTTGAATCGGACCGTGGGGCCCGCAAAACGGCAATCCGATCAAATATCTCAGAATTAGACCAAACTTGGCATATAGGACCAGAAAAATGATACGGTCCTGTTGGCGCAAGTTTCGTCTCGATCTGACGAACGTGCACAAAGTTATTGGAAAATTTGCACAGAGGTCGATACGGTAAATTTCGACGGATATGCATCAAATTCGTCGCGCACACGCGACCAATTTGAATTCCGTCAAATCCCATACGTCCACGAAGCCATTACGCACCTTTCGATGCTTTCAGTTCGCGACCATGTCGTCCGGATTGGCGGGACGCACGTCGTATCGAAGAATTTTATTATTTTTAAAATAGTTTTTTCATGAACTTTGGGATCCGATTTCTCGGCACGTAGTCGATGAAATCGACTTCTGCGAATTGGATTGTGGAGCCCTACATGTTGTCTAAAAGTGTGTTAAAGTAGAATTTCTAAACGGTTATTAGATCGATAGGAATCGATATTCCAGTGTGGGTTCATGGACTGTTTTATGTTCTGTTTTTGAACAGGTTTTCGACCGACTTCGGGTCGATCTCATGGACTGGTCGTGCAACCTATACGGAATCCAATTACTGGAGTTTCAAGGCGGATATATTGGCTTTCCAAACCAATTTATGGTTCATGAAATGGTGGACTGTCGAGAGAGGGATCTTACCGCGAAGACGGGGCTTGCACTATCGTACTGCCGTTCTATCCCGCGCGTATGCGCGCGGACCGCGCGCGCGCGGCCTCCTGCCGCCGGCCGCTGGTGGCTGCGGCGCAGTACGGCCGTATGGGTGGCACTCCGTGGTCTGGGCTTTAGGTGTGCTTAGGGTTTGATGCTTCTAGTCCCTCTCTCTCAGCCTATCTCGATATTTATATGCGGTTTTGTGTGTATGCAGTCGGTTGGGTCGAAGAAACTGCTGGCTGGGCTCGGCAATGCTATAATGAATAATCATAAAAACTTTATAATCATAGCTAAAGTGGGTTCAGGGAATTAGCAGCAAAAGTGGGTTCGAGCCTGCTCTAGTTGTGGGCTCGGGTGCTGGGTTAGCTACTGCTTCTTATTCTTTTTTTATTTCTATTCCTTATTTATATTTCTATTTATCTATCTATATATATATCTTATACACACACATATACATTTATTTATTTATATAGAAATACACCTACACCCATATACATATATATATATATATATATATATATATATATATATTCACACACATATAACCAATAATAATAAAAATAATATTATTTAATAATAACCTCAATAATATAATAATGATAATAATAATAATAATAATAACAAAATTCAACAAACCAATAATGGTGTATATACCATTTTGTACAGTCCAATAATCTCCCAAAGTGTACAAGGACTCATTTTATACAAATAGCATTGAATATCAGCTAATAATAATATTTATAATATTTAATTAAGAATGCTTAGAAATATTCATTAAATCATTAAAACGAAGTACAACACCCTCATATCAATTTCCATCAACATGAATGTCATTGGACGTGCCGCATGACTACATGGGCTTGGATTTGACTTGGGACCTAATCTGGGCAGGTTCGGTACAACCGGGTTCCCTAAAACTCAATAATATAATTAAATAATAAATAGAATTTTCGGTAAGGGTTAAGCCGCAACTTGGCCTGGTTTTCCTAGTTAGGACGTTACTATGGCTCGGCCTTCTCTATCAGGGCTAATACACTAGTCAAGGCACACAACTACACTGTCCGTGCCATGATTCCTAATCACCTTGTACTTCAAAACTCAACCATGGCTAAAGTCCTCTACCGTAATAATTAACAAATTAATTATTTATAAAATATAAAAATTACCATTTAAATCAAATAAAAAATATTTTAAAATTTTTGGGTAGGGAAGCTACAGTTACAAGCAAACTAATTCTGTTGATCTTGGTATTGCTGATAAGGAAGAGGAGTTGGAGTTGGAGGAGAAGGAGGAGGAAGAAGGGGATGTTTGGTTCTGTATCGGTGACGACGATGTAGCCTGTGTCCGCCACCGCATCGCATCCCTCTCCCAACCCTTCTCCACCCTCCTCTATGGTGGCTTCGCGAAGACGCGTCGTGTCACACCCCAGAACCAGAATACTGGAGAGCGGGGGCAGACATAGCTAGCTACGTATATTGAAGTGCAATCCACCTTGCTATACGGTCACGGTTGTCTAGATACATGAGGGTTTAACTACAATCCATCAGTCACCTATGGTCATAAACAAGCCTATTGTCTCAATCTCAAGCAAGCAATAATAGTAACAAGATGTCAGAGCACCAAATATATAATAGCAAGGCGTCCCATACATTACATATTAGATGATCATGAAGCTAGTCGTACAAAATGTTAGGACTAGCAAGAGTTCAGTCATACATGATCAACCCTAGGATCTGTCAATCATTTTACAGCCCGTAGGCAGACAGTAAATTAAGGTGCAATACGAGCTAACAAGTGCTCGTCGGCTAAATGCCTCAAAAGAATAATTTTATAATAAAGTGGGAGGACAAAAAGAAACCCACTCGTTTCCAGTGTTACGCCTGGTGGTCACGATCTGGCTGGAAGACTGGTAGATCCTCTGGTGCTGCTCCGATATCTGGCCATACAAAACCAGCTGGGTCAGACCCCAGAAAAAGCAAGTGCCACAAAGGAAGCTTCACTTAGGAACTAAAATCAGCATATCATAATAGAATATCAAAATAATAATTAAGGAACTGATGATAATAATAATAGAGACAACAACAGTAAACTGAGTACGAGGAGACCATTCAAGTAGCCAGGCCACAACCCTTAAACCAAACAAGGACCGGGGTTGCAGCCCTTCATCTGAATAAAAACCCGTCTCAAATACTATTGGAAAAGTAATAAGACAATAAACGAAGAGAGGACACAGAACTGCTCCGGGAGCCAAGTTACAACCTTTAAACCAAACAAGGACCGGGGTTATAACCCTTCGCCTGAACAGAACTGGACCCCTGATCTTTATTGTGAAGGCCAGTATAAATAGTTAATCATGCTGTTGAAGTAAGGTAAAACATGACGAGCATGGCATGGGGTGCAATAAGACAATAAACGAAGAGAAGACACAGAACTGCTCTGGGAGCCAGGTTACAACCCTTAAACCAAACAAGGACCGGGATTGTAACCCTTCGCCTGAACAGAACTGGACCCCTGATCTTTATTGTTAAGACAAGCACAATTAATCATGTCTTATCACAATCTTGTACAGGATCGGGACAAGACTAAACTGGGATAAACTCCATCCAATCAATCACGACCAAGCAAGAGTACGGCTTGATACTTTTAACTAACTAGGGTTATCACAGGCCTAGTTACTAGCAAAATGTAATAAGATTATCCCAACAGCCACAAGCCCTGCAGACCATCCGGTTATCCAGGTCGAATGCCCGTTTATGAAGGATGCAACACGTGACTGTGTGCTGGAAATGTGCCCTAATCGTCGGTAGGCTACAAGTCCACTTGATGTGCCTAGATAACGGGATTGCCTGTAGCTGGAAAATATCTTCATGGCTACTGGATTATTCTAGTTTATTAGCCTTAGTCAATTGCAGTAGGTATTCCCGACCGTGGTACTCAGGGATCCCATCCTAGACATGATGCAAGACAGTACTGGTTTATTTGTACAAACGTAATCGTCCACAGTGTCTAGATCATTCATACTTGTCATGTCAGGCTAGCTGTCGTAACAGTATGTCAAGATACATCATGATATATCAGGTCAGGTTTACTTATCAAGAGTACGCCACGGCGGGCTACTACAGTATTTCTGGTATCATATCTGAATTTACAAGACATAAGCATAGATGTAACATTTCAATTTAATAATAATAATAACGATAATAATAATAAAATAATAATAAAAGGATAGGACCATGGAAGGAGCCAGGCAGCTAAAGGGAATAAACTCATGCGACTGTGGGGAGGTAGTGCTATGCGGCTCGGAAAGGAAGGGAGCGCATGCGACTGGAAAGCGAAGCAGGGCTCATGCGGCAGCGGAGAACACATGCGTATGCGGCTGAAGGCAACAAGTCCATGTGGCTGGAACTGCGCGCTTATGCGGCTAAGTGTGAGGAGAGCACAGCGACTAGAACATGAGCAGTGCCATGCGACTGGATCAATAAGTCCATACGGTTAAGAAAAGTCGGGCCTTTATACGGCAGCGGAGAAGTATCTCCATGTGGCTAAGAAAAGTTGGGCCTTTATGCGACAACGGAGAAGTATCTCCATGCGGCTGGGGAGAACAAGTCTTATACGGCTAAGAAGGAAGGAGCACATGCGGCTAGAAGTAATGTGGGCCTATGCGGCTAAGAAGTTTTCAGAGCCCTATGCGGCTACAAAAGTTAAGAATTTTATGCGGCTGAGTAACCCGGCCATGCGGCCAAGGGTGTTCGGGTCTCATGCGGCCAGAAAGAAGGGAGGCTCTTATGCGGCTTGGAATTAAAGTTCATGCGGGTGACAGAGACTTGCCGCATGAATGTTCATGCGGTCAAGTACTGTCATGCGACCAAGAACTGATCATCTTCTCTATTATTCTGAAGAGAAGAACCATGCAAGCCATGGCTCCTAAGCTCCATAATTCTATCATCCAGAGTCCAAATCCGAACTTCCATAGGTCAAAATGGGGCATCGAATGCTCTATAACATGGAACCATCAAAACATGGAAATAACAATGTTAAGTAGATCAAAACCCAAGAAATTCGAAAATACTATAAACTTAGATCTACACAAACTGAGCCATGGAAATTAGAAATGCCAAATACTAAAGTGTGTTAGGATCTTGTGAGGAAGAGAATGGAACAATAAAAATGTAGTTCCTCCATGAAGCAAGCTACACTTGTCTAAGATCTCTCTCTCTTTTCCTGGTGGTTGAAAAAGTTGTCACCCCGATTTCCTGTATTTCGTATTTGTACTCGTAATTTGATTTTTGCACGTACTTTATTTTCTCGACTTGCGGATTTTGGTTTCTCGTAAATAGGTTTTGGACCATGGCTTGGTTTTATTTTGTAGAGTTGGTTTGATTTGGTTTAGTTCATCATGAGTGGAACACCTTAGCCTATTCTCCACCTCCATTCTATCACAATCACCCTCATTAAAACCTACCAACCTTTTCTCTCTCCTCCATAACTCCATTAATTTCTTTCAACTTCTTCTTCTTCCTTCTTCCACACAACTCCCCAATCCATAGGCAAGTGCACCTTGCCATCAAATAAGCACTACTTTTTATTTGTCCATTAACTAGATTAGGCCATGGAGAACAACTTTAGAACTTGACATTTTGTGATTTGGAGCTTTCATTCTTCTAGATCTAGGTGTTAACCATTTTCAAAAATCCTTGGTTTTGATCTATTAAACTTTGATTTTTGCATGTTTTGATGCTTCCATATGGAAGAGAATTCTATTTTACTCAAGTTAGAACTTTAAAAATCTAGATTTGGTTTTGATTTGACAAAGTTATGAAGAATTGAAGTTCTTGGTGTTCTTGGACCTGCTCTCGGCCAGGAAGAACATCCCTCTGCCTTGCGCTCTTTAGCGCATGGCCGGTTGTGCACCCCCGGCCTGTGCTCTTTAGCGCAGGATCGATTGCGCATGACCTCAGCCAGTGCTTTGTGCTGCGCTGGATTGCGCTGGCGCAAGCCAGCCATGCGCAAGCCATCCATGCGCAATCCACCCTTGCGCAAGCCGACCTCTGCGCAATCCACCTCATGCGCAATCTGACCCTGCGCCATCCATTTCTGCGCAACCTGATCCAGCGCAATCCATCTACTGCGCTGCTCACCCTGCGCAGTTGGTACCCTGCGCAGCTCACCCTGCGCAATTGACACCTGCACACTTTGCACCCTGCGCAGTACATACCCTGCACAACCTACTTGTCTATGATGAATTTGTTTATTTCTTGATCTTGGCTCTTCTATAGTCCTATTTATATTAGTATTTTATTAGATATTTTACGCCCATTTTATATCCTTACGCCTTTTGACATGAACTTGATTTTACTTAATATGTTTGGAATGACTATTGTACATGGCATGGCATGACAAGGAACTAGCATAACACGACAGTGACCCGTAGTGGTGCACTCCTGACATGACCAACCTGACATGACAGTGACCCGTAGTGGCGCACTCCTGACAGTACCCTGACATGAATTATCTTGATAACTTGATAGTGGCCCGTGGCGGCGCACTCCTGACTTGACTTGACTTGTAACTTGTAACTTGACTCGTATAATCAACTTGACACCGTGGGTGTTCCTGCTTGCTTGCTTGTACAATCCACTTGTCTTGTCTCGTATCATGTCTAGGACGTGACTTCCTGGGTACCACGGCCAGGGACTCGCGCTAAATTGGATTAGGCTAATGATTAGATCAAACTAGAACATGGAGAATTCCCAGTCACAGGCAATCTCGTTATCTGGGCGCTTTAATGGACTTGTAGCTTGCCGACGAGTAGAGCACATTTCCAGCACACTGTCATGTGTTGCACCCTCTAAGTCACCTAAGGGTACATTTGTCTCCCGGGCAATGTACCCACCTATAACTCTCAACCCGCGGAAGGATAACTGGATAGTCTGCAGGGCTTGGGACTGGAATTCTCACTTGCATCTTGTTAGTAATTAGGTTTGTGATAACCCTAGTTAGTTAAAGTAGTAAGCCGTAGTATTTGTTTGGCCGATTGCGAATGGATGGTATCCAGTCTTGTCTAAGTCTTGTCTAGCTCCAGTACCTGCTATCTCCTGAGCATGTTTGTTTTACTTATCTTAACGATAAATGAGTAGAGACAGTGAGCTATTCAGGCGTAGGGTTACAACCCCGGTCCTTGTCTGGTTTAAGGATTGTAACCTGGCTCCCGGAATGGTTCTACGTCCCTAGTCGTTTATCGCCCTGTATACTTTACTACTTGTACTTCTTTTATTCTTATATTCTGATATGCTGGCTTTTGTTCTTATTTGTGGCCTCCTTTGTGGCACTTGCTCTTTCTGGGGTTTGACCCAGCTGGTTTTGTGTGGCCAGATTTCGAAGCAGCTCCCGAGGATCTACCAAGCTTCCAGCCCAATGGTGACAACTAGACGGAACCCGGGCCAAGAGTGGGTTTTCCTTTTGTTTCACCCACTTATATGTAAATTTATTCTTTTGAGGCGTTTAGCCGACGAGCACCTGTTAGCTCGATGCACATTTACTTACTGTCTGCCTACGGGCTGTAAACATGATTAACAAATCCTAGGGTTGATCATGTATGACTGAACTCTTGCTAGTCCTATCATTTTGTACGACTAGCTTCATGATCATCCAATATGTAATATTTGGGACGCCTTATATATATATATTTGATGCTCTAATATCTTGTAACTCTGTTAATTGCTTGAGATTGAGACAATAGGCTTGACCTTAAGAGACTGCTGGCTTGTAGTAAACCCTCATATCTAGACAGCCGTGACCGTATAGTTGAGATGTATTCTATTTCAATATACGTAGCTGGCTATGTCTGCCCCCGCTCTCCAGTATTCTGGTTCTGGGGCGTGACAGAAGTAATGGTGGAGAAGAAGAAATAAATGAAGAGAGAGAATGAGGGAATTGGTTAATAAAGGATGATGGTGGTGGTAGGTGGGTTCTCCCCTTGGTTCATGATGAACCAAGGCAAACCAAGCCTAGCCGAACCAACCCAAGATAAACCAAGCCATGAAATGCCAAGATAAGCCAAGCAAGGAATCATGCAATACGAGATAAAATACGTATACGTATTCCAAAATACGTAATACGAACCACAGGCATTACAACTCTACCTACCTTAAAAGAATTTCGTCCTCGGAATTTAATCAAGAGGCTAGAGATGCAAGGACAATTTATACTAATCACAGGCAAGCTATAACAAGCAGTCTATCATACAGTCATTCATTCAAGCAAGAAAATTGAAAGCATAAGGCATAAGGAAGACATTATACCTCACGAGTCAAACAGGTCAGGATGTCGCGATCGGATATCATCCTCACGCTCCCACGTTGACTCACCCAAAGAGTGATGACCCCAAGCAACACGGACTAAACTAATAGTCTTGTTCTTGATTATCTTCTCTCTCCGGTCCAATATAGATATGGGCCTCTCCTCATATTTGATTTTGGTTTACCGAATACCGGTCCAATATAGATACCCGGTCCCAATTTCTTGGGTCGAATCGGATCATGCCCAGCCTGCACCGTTGTTGAGACGGCGGCAGTAAGCTGTATTCAGTAGTGAAACATATGCAGATAAAATTCTAACGAATATAGAATCTTTTATTCAATTTAAAATTTTTGAAATACAACAACTATTAATTACAACAGCTACATTTGATACATTAGTTACTAAATAAATTACTATCCAGCTCTACTGTTCTTGGGTTCCCGGTTCTGCGGGAACAGGCATCAGATCTTCGATGACGCAATCACCTAAAAATATTGGTCTCCAGTCATGAGGGAGCAAAGTACAATTCATGATAATCCAACAATTGAAATAAAAATAGAGTTATGCACTTTAAACAATTTGAAATAAACAGTTTTCCAGCAGTTAAAACATTGTGATATGAATAGGCAATGAATATGACCAGCTTGGGTTGTACAGTTGTATCCTATTGATACGATATGGCTTATCCCCGTGTGTAAGAGGGGTAAGCTAACACAGTCAGTATACTATTTTGGATGTGGTCATACTCATTACACTACTCCCCCAATACCCAACAGTCAATCAGTCAATGCTCTCAGAGAGAGTTCCGTGTTGCATCATGGTTTAAACTTGCAATAAAACTATTACTAAATAATTGTAGACTAACACAAAATGTACTTGCCTTGGTTTGACTGGAATGAGGGTAATGTCTCCGAGATTGAACTCAGACTTGTCCTCGAATTCCTACAATCGAGATGTCTGTCTTAGATTTCCAAAATTGCCATGCTAGATGTGCTAGTTACAATCTCTAAATTTGTCCTAGTCAATTTTAATTTTATTTATTTAATCTACTGAAACACGATTATCGATGTGAGTTACTATCTTTCGAAGAAAAAGTCAATTTAACTTTGTATTTGAAGAACTCGTAGTTATTGATTTACTTGGTAAAACTTTGTATTTTGTATTATATATAAAATTAATATTTTTCTTTAAATGAGAAAACGTAAATTTACAATAAACTTGTAATTTTTTAATTATTTTATTGTGAGAAAATGTTATTTAAATTTTTATAAAATAATTATATTATCATTTTTTTTACTTTTTACGTCAATCAAACAACCAGAAATAAAATAAAAATTTACAACATTACAAAACCACAGATATTAAATAAAAGCTGGGCTTATGCCCTTACAGACCATTTTACATGAATTTAAATAAGAAGAAAAACATTTTTTAGTCTCTAAAATTATCCTATAAATTAATCACAAAATAAAACTAGTAATTAAATTAAATTAAATTAATTTCGAGTCTCAGACTTTGGTCCAGTCGTCAAAATAGCTAATGCTTCAACGTCCGGGTAAAATCGGTTTCGTTTGCATTTCGCTAAGAGCCCATGGACCAGTACGGTCGTCGCCCAAAAATTCAGTTTATAAATATTTTTGAAAACCGATTTAAAATCTATTTGTATAATTTTTATAAAAATTTGGGCAGCACCTCCTCTATATTTGGGATAACCCAAAACTGGTAAAATGCTCCAACAAACACCAATCACAAGTCCCATACCAGGGAAACTCAATTTCCAACCAAAAAATAATAATAATAATATCCAGAACCCGAAAATAATATCCACAGTATGTTTCCGCAATTCGGAAAACCGAAAAGAAACTCGGAAAACTCGAAGTGAACTTCGAAAATTCCAAACCAACAGAACACTCAAAGCCACAGAACCAATTCCGAAATGGAATTTGGAAAAAACTAAACCTATAGAAATATTCCAAAAACTCACTGAATGTTTCCGAAAGGATTTCGAAAAATCCAAAAATGTCTTGATAACCGAATTTTCGAGAAATTCGTAAACCAAATTCATCACAGACTACTCTAATTGGAGGGACATGGGGACACGAAAAATATACCTCGGTGCTCGGCTAGAGCTCTCAGATGCAATTATAGAGAAAAACTAAATTCTCGCGGACTCAGGAAAGTCAAAAAATACGCGAACAGCAGAAACTTGAAAAAGTACGAGAACAGGGACGGCCACAGAACAACATGCGCCACGGAAGACAGCGCGGGGAACAGCAGCAGGGCTCGCGGCTGCGGCTCGAGGAAACTCGGGGAAACGCCGCGGAAGGGTCGTGGAGCTCGGGAAGCTCTGGCCCGGAGGGAACAGCGCCGGAAAGTCGCGTGGACTGTCGGGATCGGTTCACGGAAAACCACGAAAAGCGGATCGGAACAGCAAACCGAGCACGGGAAGGTGCTGGATCGAAAACGGGGTGAGCGCGAGGAGGCAGCGGGGTCGGGGCCGAACAGCGGGTCGCCGATGGGCGTGTAAAACCCCTAATTTTTTACTATATTATTTATTAATATTTATACGGATTTAAAATTTTTGTATTGTACGTCGCGTAGTCGTATTATACGTCGTGCTCGAATTTTATTTTTCGAAATTTGCTCGACGGGTGCGATTATGTGCGAGCGTACATATTTTTGAAAATATTATTTTTTCTATTTTTAAAGTTTTAAAATAATATACATAATAATTATTTTGTTATCGTTCCAATTATTTCCAAGTTTGTTATTTTGTTTATAAAGCCTTACATTTTCGCAATTATTAAATAATAAATAGTATTTTTATTTGTATGCTAGAAAAGCATAATTATAAGAGCATTAATTGTGCATACATATATATTTGTAATTATTTATTGGTTTATTTTAAATATTAATGTAATTTTCGAAATTAATATTATTAGTGTTTTTGGAAAGCATATTTTTTTTTTATTTCTTGTGGAGATTTAAATATTGATTTGAATTTATGTATTTATTTAAATAGTTAATATTGAAATTCGATTTATTGATTTGATTTTAAACTAAGGGAATTAAATTAGATTTAATTGGATTTGGATTTAGATTTGATTTGATTTATTTATTTAATAGATTGATTTATTTAATAGATTGATTTATCTAATTTGGGTTTAAACAATCCTAATCATTATCTAAGTGGGAATTCCCACATCCTATAAATAGGCAGGTACTCCTCCACATTATTCATCTCCAACAAATTTCCTCCATAAATCTACGTGCATCGTGTCCGTGTTCATCCATAATCTTATTCTATATTTTTACACATACATTTATCTCTCGTGCCGGACAAACCCCGACACCGTAAAATTTCTAGCCTAACCCAATCCAAACACCCCACAGCAACACTTTCCTTTTCCCCCAACCCACTGTCCAAACCCAGCCACCATCCCAGCGTCCTCGTCGCCGTAACACCCGCTGCCCCGTCGACCCACACACCACAGCCACCACCACATTCACCACCAGCCCAGGCCGGTGCACCACCGTCGCACCTACGACCGTTATCGCCACTACCAACCACCGTCCACTGGAACAACCACCACCACCTCCACGAATGTCCGGCCAAACCCACCGACCATCTCCACGACCGACACCCCAAGCCATCACCCGCCGACACCCCAAGCCATCACCCGCCGACACCACGGCCAAAACCCTACCGGCCATCACCACCGAGCAAAAAGGAAAATAAAATCCAAAAGTAAAACCCACACACCCCCTCACCTGACGCCGCCGGCCGGAGATCCGGCGACCGCCCAAGCCGTCCTTCCGCCGTAGTCGACCCAGCCCGGCCGAGACCCGCTCCGCCCTTCGCCGCCGCATCCGCACCTGGACCCAACTTCGCGAGCGCACGACCTTCGTCCTGGCCCTCCGCCGCCTGACCGGAGACCTCGTCTGCGCTTCCGACCCCGCGCCCTCTCCAAACCCCCTTCATCTCCGACTTCCCACAACCCTCCGGCCAAACCACCGCCTACCACCGCTGAGTCCCCCGCAACCCTCCGGCCAAACCACCGCCTCCGCACAGCTTCCCTTCTCTCCCGCGATCCTCTCCTCCCACGATCGCCGCGAGCGCCCGGTCGACAAACCCCCAGTCGACAAACCCTCCGCCGGCCGGAAGACTCCGCCCCTCTCTCTCTCCTCTCTGACTCATCCTCTCTCTCTCGTTCTCTCTGTCTCATCTCTCGATTTTTGTCCTTCTCGAAAAAGGAGGAAGAGCAGCAGCTCATGTTTGATATTTTGTTGGGTTTTTGGTTCTGGTGCTTTGTTATTTTTTTCTTTTTTTGGTATCTGTTATTTTACAACTATTATTATTATTATTATTATTATTATTATTATTATTATTATTATTATTATTATTATCAGTACAGTATTAGTTTATGATTTTAATGGTTGATGTTTGTTTTATTTTTTATATATACTCAATACTATAATTAGTATTGTTAAAACTATTAAATTTGAAAATTAGATATTATTATTTTGTTATGTATTGTAAACAGGATACTTAAATATCTATGCAAAATTTTTACTATTAATATTACTAAAAGTTATTATCATTCATATATTTTTACGTTGCAGCATATATATTCACAAAATATATGTAAATATTATCGTTATCGTTATTATTTTATTATGATTATACACTATACGTATCTTTCTTTCAGTTGGATTATATATGTATTTATACAATAAGCTAGCTCTTTTTCAAATACTTATTTTTGACAAACTTACAGTTTTGCCTTTAAACAACTTTTCGGTTATTTATTTGAAAGCATATTTTGATTAATAGATTATATTTCAATATTATAAATAGATTTCAAAAATCGTATATATATATTATTTATCTAAATTTCTCTGATTATCCCTCTGCCCGTGACCAGCCCATTTATTCCTATTCCTTCGCCCATTTCGAGACTACCTTATGTCCACCCCAACTAATTTGACCCTCCTGGACCTGATGGAACTGTCCGTGCCACCGCCCGAGGTCACCATGTACAGTTGTTGCACCGAAGTCACAGTTCATGCCACATTGATTATCGTAGCACACCAAGTGCTCTACCAGGCAAGACACCTTGCCATTTGCTGTTTACTTATTTTAGCTCATATTTCATGCATTATTTATTTTCTTTATGCAAAATAAACTGTGATACATGGCATAACTGTTAGAACTTACTGTTCATTTATATTTCCTGCTGTGTATTATTTTCTTACAAATCAAACCTAGATTTAAGGGACCACATTGTGTGTTACATTCATTGGCCTTGACACGTTGTACCATGAAGTTGTGTGTCGCATGTAGAACACGGAAGTGCGTGATTGGCTGGCCACCAGTAGGTACAAGCCGTGCGATAGGAATAACCGCTAATAGAGGTTGCATGCTAGTTTGACTTAGCGGTTATAGTGGTTTGTGTTGTGAATACAACACAGTAGGCATTGGGCGGGGAGGGCAATTCCTTAGCGTATGGGCTTTGATGCACATCCCTTGTGACCCGGACTCTCCGCTGGAGATACGGGGTTGATGACCCATGATTACTGACGGCCACTTACGATTCTGCGGAACGTCATGCTCTTACTGAAGGGGCATCTGGTGCCCAAGTGGGACTACGCCGATCCTATTTAGCCAGGGCCCATGCGTAGGAAGGATTGTTCTTAACTACATTTTACTTAGAACGGTAGGCTACCTTTATCCGTTAGGTACGAGTACTTTTGGTTTGGGTACTTGTATCTGACCGTGGCTTGGAACAATAACTTATCGCGGATTAGTTCGTCACATCTTGTCCTTGTTTGGTTGTAGGTGTGACTTACTACTTCGATGAGAAGGTGTTGAACCTTGTTGGGGTCCGGATACCATATTGGATTCATAGCATGGGAAGATATGTTACCGTGAATTAGTTTACCATCTCCTGTCCTTGTTTGGGTGGGGGGATGGTTCGCTCGTTCAATAGGTACGTATTGGACCATGTTATAATTCGATTTACTTATTTATTTGAGCAATATTTATTCAGTTATTATGGCATGATATTATGTGTCTTGTTACGTCCCTCTGAGGACCTGGTTATCTCTCCAGGTGTGTGCTATTGTCTTTCGCAGGTGCTTTAGCTCTAGCCATGTTCATTGCTATTTCTCGAGGATGATTGCACTTGGATCGTCTTCGCTTCGCTCGCCACTCATTTTATTTTCTATGTACTTTTCCTTATTTTGTTGGTAGTGGATTTGTCTCCGCCCAACATATTGTATCAAGACAAATCATTCCTATTATATGATATCTTTTATTCGTTTATTCTTGTGTGGATGAGATTAGTTATGGTTCTACTGCATTTTACAGCTTATGTATTTATACGAGGCTTCCATATATTGGGGTATACTTCGTATGAATACAGCTGGCATGTCTACGTTCCTAGTCCTACGTATTTTGGGACTGGGGCGTTACAGGGCGGACGCAGGAACAACAGTTGCGGGGGTTGCAGCCTGGGCGCCGGAGGCGGGGCCGAGAAGGTGGCCGGCCTGGAGTCGGGCGCCGGCGGGGCTGGCTCGGCGAGGCTGGCCGAGGGGAAACGGCACCGAAGGGGCATTGTGGGCGCGGTCCGGCGGGAGACGCGCCCCGGAGGGTCGATGGGGACGTGGGCGACCGGCAAACGGCCGTTGGGCTCGGCGAAGCTCTGCGCTGGCTGGGAGAGGACAGCCACGGACGGAGGTCGTCGGCTGGACGGCGGAGGTCGGGCGTGGGCTGCGGGGCCGGTCGGGGTTTAGAGAGGGGAGAGATGGGGAGTGTCAACCCCTTGACCAATTTTATCATCTCATATAATTTTTTTTCTTATTTAAATATTGGTTATGCTTTACAACAGTTTATTTGAAATACCATAAAGGACCAAGAGGGCTAATATAGTAATGCTAGGGACCTTAGTGCAAAATAGCCCTAATTTAAACTTCTCTTTTTCAAAAGAATACTCAGATCCAGAGTATAGATTTTGATTTGAAATAGGAGATATCTCCCTCCAAAGACCTTAGTGAAAATCAAATCAAATTAGTCATTATCTTCTCTGATATGATCAAACACTAGTATCTCTATTGAGGGATTAGTAGTCGACCACCAATCCCAGAACGTGGTACCCCTGGTACCCTGCTCTGTTCGAATTCAAGAACTTCCAAATCATCAAGAGATAAACCAAATCAGAGTTTAAACTCCACCCCTCTATCCTTTCTCTTCAGTCCCAGGCTATCTATATGTAGAGGGGTCAGCCGACCTCTTACGGAAACCCTAAAATTTTCCTTGCGCCTGCGATTTGGTGAAGGACTGCTAACGAGAGGGTATGACAGGAGCAAAGGATTTGATCTCTCAAGAAAAACAGGTAATTCTTTACAATCAATTTCCTGATTACTAGAAGGGTTCATAGTAGCATAGGTATTTGTATTAATCCCTAAGTGAAATTGGATGAAGAGGCTTCGTTTTAAGAGTTATAAGAATGGTTAGGAAAGTATCAGGATTTGAGTAATAATTGAGATAAGTAACATAGCATCATATGTTGGCAAATCGAAAGATGGAACCATCAAAATATGGTAGCCAAGTTTCAGTTTGGATACTTTATTTTAGAACTTTCTCTCGATACCATGACAATCATTCATTTCAGAGTCTTCTCTGAATACCACGTTCGACCATTGGTAGCAGAGTCAACTCTTGACATCAGGTTGTGTACTTGGTGTCAGATTCGACATTGGTATTCGAATGGTATGCATGGTATCGGATGGGTGGGTTTGGAAAACCTGTTAAGGATTTACTTTGGGTAGTAGGTCATGGGCACTCTCACTCACTAAGGCCATTTGCGGGGCTTTATGTGGTCTACTGAACTTTCCTCGGTGTTTGGATGGTCCAAAACCATTCACATGCCATTTGCATGTCACTCAAACTTCAAAGTATTTGTAAATGTTTGTTATACAGAATTACTTCTGTTTATTTTTTTAGTCACCTTAGTAGAGTTTTGTCAAGCATTGGCAACCATTCAGATTCTCATCATGTGCTTTTATTGGTGCACATTTTATTCATGGTCACGTTTAGGGTGCCATCCTGTGTGGAGAGTATACATCATCAGCAACAACAGTAAATGAGGACTATATCAAGGTTTTCATGATCACCAGCATAATTTACATTCAACTCAGTATGGCCCGTCAAGCTGGAAATGCATGTCATATAAAGTTGCTAGGTGTAAAATTATGGATTTGCTTATGCATAAGGTATCTGAAATAATAGTCTAAAAGGATTTATAAGATTTACCTCCATAGATACTAGTCCTTGGTTAAAATGAAGGTTCATATTATTAGAACTTTATGTTGCTTAAAGTGGTATTAAAGCAAGGTAGACTGGTGGAGGATAATGTCTTTTTTGATGCATCTTGAGGACATAAGGACAACAGAGCCACTTAACAGTCTCATAGTTTATTATTGCACAAAAAAATGGGTTTTTAAGAGATAGATGGTTCTGCTTCTTCCTTCCTGCTTTACCTCTCCTGGAGCAAAGGTTGGGACATGAACGGTTCCAACATAGGTTTGAGCTGACGAAGACGGACAACATTCGCTTGCCTATTCCTTGGAAATCCAAATGTTTTGTGGGTACTTGTCAGGCTGCCGGCTTTTATTTAGCTAGAGAAACCTAAAGTCCCATTTCTTATGATGCCCTGCTTTTCTATTTGAGTAGCAAATACTGTCTACATTTGGTTTCAATATGATTCTTTCATATTGGCAATCAACTTATTTTTATAGAAGATTAGCTAAATCAGCATTCTCTCTCTTCTCCCCTGACTTTGTCCTTGGAAGAAGCAGAGAAGGGTGGATGAGAAGTTGTTTGTTCTGATCATTTATATTTGAACAATGTATCAGATTGACATTCCTGATACCAATAGGAATTGTTGGACTACTGCAATATGGATGTAAGGATGAATGCTGACAAGGAGTACAAGGAAGTACCTGGTGTTTTTAAGGATTAAGTAATAGTGAGTGTATTACTATAGACGGACTGACAGAGGAAGCTTTAATATGTGGTATACTGTTCATGCACTAGTATAACAACAGTAGTTAAATTGTTAACAAGAAGGAGAAGGAAGTATAGGTTCATGTCATGTAATTGTTAGTGCCACATTCTAACAAATGAGGGGCTTTAGCCCACTGGTTGGGAAGGAGAGTGAGATATGGATGGTTTTGGGTTCGAGCCCCATGTTGGGGGTAGTGAAGTTTCATTTTTCTTTTTGTGTGTATGTTCTCAGAAGGAAGAGGATTGTGTTAGGTAGCTGAATTGTCAACATAAGCAATTTTGTGGAATTTCTTGAAGAAAGAAAAATATCTACACAATGTTTGTTAGTCCTTATAGAGCTTGAATGAGGAAGAAGACAAAGTAGCTGATTGAATGTATAACTATTTGTACCATGTCAACTAATTTAATTCTTGGTATGTCAAAAGTTACTTGTATTCAATATATTTGCCATGTGTATTAGTTCAGCTCAAGTCGGCATTACACATAGATAGTCTACTTCCCATTCATATCTATTCTCTATTGTGGATTGTAAATTTTAATGAGAAGCTTGATGCATGAACATATGTAGGCTTGGGAGGGGGTATCAGTCATGAATAGGGTATCTTAGTACCTAAAACTTAGTAGGAGCCATGTCTTTGTACATGACAGGTGTAGCTACTCTCCCTTGTATATGCTTGGTAAGTTCATGAGGCCTAGAGGGTAAAACCTGAATATAAGTGTATGAAGGACATTAGCTATGAGTCTATACCTGGATGCAATATATGAGTAATAAGCACCTGCAGCCTAGAAAAAAGGGGAAAAGTAGATTTAGAATAGGAAGTAAACCTAGAGGTCTAAATAAACCAATAGATAGCTTAATTGTACCTTTAAATTGTGTATTGATCATATCGAACTATCTAAACAGGTTACTTGGACATTTACACGAATTCTGACCCGTGCCAGCAGCTCAGGACCTAAGGCAAGTATACCTTGCCTTTCTACACAGCTTTATTTACATGCACTGTCTTTATTTATTATCCAGTTTTTCTCATATTATTAATATGTATCGTTCATATCCTGTTCATATATTGGTATCATTGATTTGTAGACCGTGTTCACAGTTAGCCTTGTGTCTTATTGGTCATGTCTTGATTGAGTCGTGCCTCCGTGTCTTGAACCTTGAAGCTAACCTGCGAGTCCACAATAGGGACGAGGGTTAGTAGTTATTGGTTTACACCTGCGAGTCCACACTAGGGACGAGGGTGATGCTAGCCTGCAAGTCCACACTAGGGATGAGGGTTAGTAGTAGATGCTAGCCTGCGAGTCCACATTAGGGACGAGGGTTAGTAGTATAGGATTTACACCTGCGAGTCCACGCTAGGGGCGAGGGTGATGCTAATCTGCGAGTCCACACTAGGGACGAGGATTTGTAGTTCAAACATGCGAGTCCACACTAGGGACGAGGGTTTGAGTATTCATTTTGGTTATCCGTCTTGACATGAGTTCTCTAGTCCTTGTTCAACAGTTCATTTTCGTGTAGACAGTGTATAGTATCGTGCTTTATTCATTGCTCAGTTTTACTTGTTTATTCTGTATCTTTCTTCATGCATAATAAACTGTTAGAAAGGCTCGTTTTATGTATCTTGCTAGTCCTCTGAGGACCTGATGATCTCTTCAGGTTAGCCGAGTTTGAGTCAGGAGCAGGCGAGCGGATTTGAGTTAACTTGCAGATAGCGATGCTTTACAGTCGTGGTTACTTGGTTAGCAGGTTGTACTCAGTTAGTTCATTTCATGTATTCTCCTATTTTTCCGTCTACTGGTAGTGGATTTGTGTCCACCGGACGTGACAATGATTCTTGATATTCGGTTATATTCATTATTGTTCAGTTTATGTCTTTTTCATTTGATCTTGATTGATTCGATTATTCTGTGGATGAGATATAGTTTTCTCATGATTCTAGATTGCCGTGACTTGAGTATAGACAGCGTACTACCGCCGACACTGCGGCGTAGGCTGGGTTTGGACACGTTTCGTATCCGAAAAGCGGGTGCGGGTCGTGACAAGTTTTTTGGTGGCCCATACAGGTCTACGTTAATCACTTCGGTTATATTACCGTGCCGTCGTGAGCCTGCGAATAGGATTAGACACCTAGGATCTCATCCACATATCTTGACTCATTATTGGCCTCTAGTCCTTGATTTCATTGAATCCTTGATTTGCATCCTCTTTGAAAATCTCTTCAACGGTTAAAGTGTTTTCTTTGTTTCAGTTAAGATGGACTCTCAAGACAGGAACGACACCGCAGGGAGCAACCGGCAAAAATTTCTAGTAGATACTTGCAGTGGTATAGATAGATTTATATTTAAACTTCGAATTGTTTAGGAGGAATTGAATTCCTTTATAGCAGGTTGTACTAGATTATTCATTCGAGTAGATCACAGCTCCTTAAATTTCGAGGACGAAATTTGTTCAAGGAGGGTAGAGTTGTCAACCCCTTGACCAATTTTATCATCTCATATAATTTTTTTTCTTATTTACATATTGGTTATGCTTTACAACAGTTTATTTGAAATACCATAAAGGACCAAGAGGGCTAATATAGTAATGATAGGGACCTTAGTGCAAAATAGCCCTAATTTAAACTTCTCTTCTTCAAACGAATACTCAGGTCCAGAGTATAGATTTCGATTTGAAATAGGAGATATCTCCCTCCAAAGACCTTAGTGAAAATCAAATCAAATTAGTCCTTATCTTCTCTGATATGATCAAACACTAGTATCTCTATTGAGGGATTAGTAGTCGACCACCAATCCCAAAACGTGGTACCCCTGTCCTGTTCGAATTCAAGAACTTCCAAATCATCAAGAGATAAACCAAATCAGAGTTTAAACTCCACCCCTCTATCCTTTCTCTTCAGTCCCAGGCTATCTATATGTAGAGGGGTCAGCCGACCTCTTACAGAAACCCTAAAATTTTCCTTGCGCCTGCAATTTGGTGAAGGACTGCTAACGAGAGGGTACGAAAGGAGCAAAGGATTTGATCTCTCAAGAAAAACAGGTAATTATTTACAATCAATTTCCTGATTATTAGAAGGGTTCATAGTAGCTTAGGTATTTGTATTAATCCCCAAGTGAAATTGGATGAAGAGGCTTCGTTTTAAGAGTTATAAGAATGGTTAGGAAAGTATCAGGATTTGAGTAATAATTGAGATAAGTAACATAGCATCAGATGTTGGCAAATCGAAAGATGGAACCATCAAAATATGGTAGCCAAGTTTCAGTTTGGATACTTTATTTTAGAACTTTCTCTCGATACCATGACAATCATTCATTTCAGAGTCTTCTCTAAATACCACGTTCGACCATTGGTAGCAGAGTCAACTCTTGACATCAGGTTGTGTACTTGGTGTCAGATTCGACATTGGTATTCGAATGGTATGCATGGTATCGGATGGGTGGGTTTGGAAAACCTGTTAAGGATTTACTTTGGGTAGTAGGTCATGGGCACTCTCACTCACTAAGGCCATTTGCGGGGCTTTATGTGGTCTACTGAACTTTCCTCGGTGTTTGGATGGTCCAAAACCATTCACATGCCATTTCATGTCACTCAAACTTCAAAGTATTTGTAAATGTTTGTTATACAGAATTACTTCTGTTTTTTTTAGTCACCTTAGTAGAGTTTTGTCAAGCATTGGCAACCATTCAGATTCTCATCATGTGCTTTTATTGGTGGACATTTTATTCATGGTCACGTTTAGGGTGCCATCCTGTGTGGAGAGTATACATCATCAGCAACAACAGTAAATGAGGACTATATCAAGGTTTTCATGATCACCAGCATAATTTACATTCAGCTCAGTATGGCCCGTCAAGCTGGAAATGCATGTCATATAAAGTTGCTAGGTGTAATATTATGGATTTGCTTATGCATAAGGTATCTGAAATAATAGTCTAAAAGGATTTATAAGATTTACCTCCATAGATACTAGTCCTTGGTTAAAATGAAGGTTCATATTATTAGAACTTTATGTTGCTTAAAGTGGTACTAAAGCAAGGTAGACTGGTGGAGGATAATGTCTTTTTTGATGCATCTTGAGGACATAAGGACAACAGAGCCACTTAACAGTCTCGTAGTTTATTATTGCACAAAAAAATGGGTTTTTAAGAGATAGGTGGTTCTGCTTCTTCCTTCCTGCTTTACCTCTCCTGGAGCAAAGGTTGGGACATGAACGGTTCCAACATAGGTTTGAGCTGACGAAGACGGACAACATTCGCTTGCCTATTCCTTGGAAATCCATATGTTTTGTGGGTAGTTGTCAGGCTGCCGGCTTTTATTTAGCTAGAGAAACCTAAAGTCCCATTTCTTATGATGCCCTGCTTTTCTATTTGAGTAGCAAATACTGTCTACATTTGATTTCAATATGATTCTTTCATATTGGCAATCAACTTATTTTTATAGAAGATTAGCTAAATCAGCATTCTCTCTCTTCTTCCCTGACTTTGTCCTTGGAAGAAGCAGAGAAGGGTGGATGAGAAGTTGTTTGTTCTGATCATTTATATTTGAACAATGTATCAGATTGACATTCCTGATACCAATAGGAATTGTTGGACTACTGCAATATGGATGTAAGGATGAATGCTGACAAGGAGTACAAGGAAGTACCTGGTGTTTTTAAGGATTAAGTAATAGTGAGTGTATTACTATAGACGGACTGACAGAGGAAGCTTTAATATGTGGTATACTGTTCATGCACTAGTATAACAACAGTAGTTAAATTGTTAACAAGAAGGAGAAGGAAGTATAGGTTCATGTCATGTAATTGTTAGTGCCACATTCTAACAAGTGAGGGGCTTTAGCCCACTGGTTGGGAAGGAGAGTGAGATATGGGTGGTTTTGGGTTCGAGCCCCATGTTGGGGGTAGTGAAGTTTCATTTTTCTTTTTGTGTGTATGTTCTCAGAAGGAAGAGGATTGTGTTAGGTAGCTGAATTGTCAACATAAGCAATTTTGTGGAATTTCTTGAAGAAAGAAAAATATCTACACAATGTTTGTTAGTCCTTACAGAGCTTGAATAAGGAAGAAGACAAAGTAGCTGATTGAATGTATAACTATTTGTACCATGTCAACTAATTTAATTCTTGGTATGTCAAAAGTTACTTGTATTCAATATATTTGCCATGTGTATTAGTTCAGCTCAAGTCGGCATTACACATAGATAGTCTACTTCCCATCATATCTATTCTCTATTTTGGATTGTAAATTTTAATGAGAAGCTTGATGCATGAACATATGTAGGCTTGGGAGGGGGTATCAATCATGAATAGGGTATCTTAGTACCTGCAACTTAGTAGGAGCCATGTCTTTGTACATGACAGGTGTAGCTACTCTCCCTTGCACATGCTTGGTAAGTTCATGAGGCCTAGAGGGTAAAACCTAAATATAAGTGTATGAAGGACATTAGCTATGAGTCTATACCTGGATGCAATATATGAGTAACAAGCACCTGCAGCCTAGAAAAAGGGGAAAAGTAGTTTTAGAATAGGAAGTAAACCTAGAGGTCTAAATAAACCAATAGATAGCTTAATTGTACCTTTAAATTGTGTATTGATCATATCGAACTATCTAAACAGGTTACTTGGACATTAACACGGATTCTGACCCGTGCCAGCAGCTCAGGACCTAAGGCAAGTATACCTTGCCTTTCTACACAGCTTTATTTACATGCACTGTCTTTATTTATTATCCAGTTTTTCTCATATTATTAATATGTATCGTTCATATCCTGTTGATATATTGGTATCATTGATTTGTAGACCGTGTTCACAGTTAGCCTTGTGTCTTATTGGTCATGCCTTGATTGAGTCGTGCCTCCGTGTCTTGAACCTTGAAGCTAACCTGCAAGTCCACAATAGGAACGAGGGTTAGTAGTTATTGGTTTACACCTGCGAGTCCACACTAGGGACGAGGGTTAGTAGTAGATGCTAGCCTGCGAGTCCACATTAGGGACGAGGGTTAGTAGTATAGGATTTACACCTGCGAGTCAACGCTAGGGCGAGGGTGATGCTAATCTGCGAGTCCACACTAGGGACGAGGATTAGTAGTTCAAACCTGCGAGTCCACACTAGGGACGAGGGTTTGATTATTCGTTTTGGTTATCCGTCTTGACATGAGTTCTCTAGTCCTTGTTCAGCAGTTCATTTTCGTGTAGACAGTGTATAGTATCGTGCTTTATTCATTGCTCAGTTTTACTTGTTTATTCTGTATCTTTCTCCATGCATAATAAACTGTTAGAAAGGCTCGTTTTATGTATCTTGCTAGTCCTCTGAGGACCTGATGATCTCTTCAGGTTAGCCGAGTTTGAGTCAGAAGCAGGCGAGCAGATTTGTGTTAACTTGCAGATAGCGGTGCTTTGCAGTCGTGGTTACTTGGTTAGCAGGTTGTACTCAGTTAGTTCATTTCATGTATTCTCCTATTTTTCCATCTACTGGTAGTGGATTTGTGTCCACCGGACGTGACAGTGATTCTTGATATTCGGTTATATTCATTATTGTTCAGTTCATGTCTTTTTCATTTGATCTTGATTGATTCGATTATTCTGTGGATGAGATATAGTTTTCCCATGATTCTAGATTGTCGTGACTTGAGTATAGACAGCGTACTACCACTGACACTGCGGCGTAGGCTGGGCTTGGACACGTTTCGTATCCGAAAATCGGGTGCGGGTCGTGACAGGGAGGGTTTTGAGAGAGATGAGAGTGAGAAGGAGAGGGATGAGTGGTGGGATTAATAAGGGGGAGTGGGAGAGAGTGCTGGAGTTTGGGAGTAATGGTGGTTTATTGTGTTAATAAAGGAGTGAGAAAAATAAATGTAGGGAGAGGAGAAGTCGACGGTTTGGAAGGGAAAGGAAAAGCTTTCTTTCCTTTGCTGGTGAAAGGAAAGTGAAGGAAAGAGAAAGTTTAAAAAAAATTATAAAGAATTTAATAAGAAAAAGATTTCTTTTCCTTTAAATAACAATTAAAATAAATAAATATATAAGGGACTTCCGAATTAACTTCGGAAAACAGAACTTGGGTTCGAGATGGGTTCGGGGCAGGTCTGGACGGGTCAGGCCCAACACTGAAATTCCAGAATATTAATTTTTTCTAAAATATGATTTTTCATAAAGAAATGATAATAATTAATTTAGCAACTAATTATACAATTAAACATAAAAATAAAATTTTTACGGGTTTGAACAAACACTAAAATTACAGAAATACCGTTTTCCTAAATAAAAATAATAAGAAGCACTAAAATAATTAATTAAAATTACTGGTTTCACAGGTTGGTACCAACAACCAGTTTCGAATGATCCAGAATGTGGCTCGGGTTCGGGATATACCGTCGTAATTGGGATACATGGAATACGTCATGCACCTCACGTAGCGATGGTGGAAGAGCGAGACGATAGGACACATCTCCTACTCGCTCCAGAATGTCGAACGGTCCTATATACCTAGGACTAAGCTTTTCCCGTGCGTCGAAACGAATGACGCCATGGTTAGGCGAAATCCTCAGGAATACATGGTCGCCGTCAGAAAACTCAAGAGGGCGCCGATGAGAATCGGCCCAATGGCGCTGGCGATCTTGGGCAACTCGAAGGTGATCCCTGACTCTTCTGACCACTTCAACTGTCTGGGCAATCATTTCTGGACCAAGCATCTGCCTCTCTTCAACATCATCCCATGCTAGCGGGGATCTGTACTTCCTACCATACAGTGCATCGAACGGTGCCATCTGGATACTGGCCTGGAAACTGTTGTTGTATGAGAACTCCACCAGGTGCAGGTGATCTTCCCACGAACCATCGAAGTCGAGTGTGCAAGATCGCAACATGTCTTCAAGAGTCTGGATTGTGCGTTCCGACTGGCCATCTGTCTGCGGATGATAAGCTGAGCTGAACTGGAGGTGAGTCCCCAAACTCTCCTGCAGGCTACGCCAAAAGTGCGACGTAAACCTGGAATCTCTGTCCGAGATAATACTGACTGGTATACCGTGGAATTTCACTATCTGCCGGAGATACATCTCTGCTAGCTGAGCCGTCGACTGACCGATTCTGAATGGAAGAAAGCGAGCCACCTTCGTGAGCCTGTCTATAATAACCCAAATAGCGTCTCTGCCAGCCGGGGACCTAGGTAATCCAATCACAAAATCCATGGTCACATGCTCCCACTTCCATTCCGGAATTGGCAAGGGCTGAAGAAGTCCAGCTGGCCTTTGATGTTCAGCTTTAATCTGTTGTCAAACCAAACACCGAGAGACAAACCGGGCTATCTCCCTCTTCATACCATTCCACCAAAAGTGCTGACGAATATTACGGTACATCTTCGTACCACCGGGATGAATAGAGTACTGCGAACTGTGAGCTTCTGCCATGATCTCCTGTCTGATATCTCCGTTGGGTACACAAAGATGCTTCCCATGTCGAAGTGTACCGTCCCCATGAATGTATAACTCTGGTCGCCGTCCTGCCTCACACTCTGCTCTGAGTTGCTGAAGCTTAGAATCTGCTGACTGCGCTATCCGGATCCTCTCGACTATCGTGGACTGAACTTGCGTGCTGGCCATCAATGCCACACTGGTAGGAAGGACAAATTCAATGCCCATCTTCTGAAGATCTGCTAACAGCTCTGGTTGCGCTGTTAGAAAATAAACTCCGGCTCTCCTGATTAATGCATCTACAACAACGTTGGCCTTCCCAGGGTGATACTGCAAGTTGACATCATAATCCACAAGTAGCTCTAGCCACCTCCTCTGACGCATGTTAAGATCCTTCTGGGTGAAAACATACTTCAGGCTCTTGTGGTTGGTGAAAATCTCCACCTTATCTCCATACAAGTAGTGCCTCCACAACTTAAGTGCAAACACTACTGCTGCCAGCTCCAAGTCGTGGGTTGGATAATTCCTCTCATGATCACGAAGTTGGCGTGACGCATAAGCTATTACCTTCCCATGCACTACAACATAAAGACCTATTAATGACGCTTGATAAGTGGTTTTCATGACGGCTGATGTGAAAGCGTCATCAATGTTCAGCAAGACTAGAATCTATGACGGTTTACATTAAAAACGTTATTGATAGTGCTCCAGTGATACGAGCATTATAAAAGAAGTACGAAAATTTAAGTCGAAACCTCGACTCCCTCGCAATTCTTCCGCACTTAAGAAAAATTCTAAACCCTCTCTTTTTCTCCTTCTCCTTCTCCTCCCGCTCCCCAACTCCCCTCAGCCCACTCCCTGCTCCCCAACTCCCCTCAGCCCGCTCCCCGCTCCCCGCTCCCCAACTTCCCTCAGCCCGTTCCTCGCTTTCCTCGGTTACAGACTCCATCGCAGAGGAAAGGTTGTCACCGACGTAGCCTTCACCACCGGTTTGTCCTAAAATCTCGATCATTGCTTATTTTATGCCCTAAATTCAAAATATCCTAATTTTTGACAACCATACATGCATCCATCTCTCCAAAATTAGGGTTCTTAATTTTAGGGTTTCCTGACGTCTCCGTCCACGTCGACGATGATCCGAAAAAGGGCTGCATCATCGTTGACTTCTCTTGATTAAGTGAGTGATTTTGATTTGGATTTTTTTCCCTAAAAAAAGATTTTGATGGGAGTGTAATTTTTTCCCTAAAAATTAGGGTTCTTAATTTTTGATTTGGATTTTTTCCCCTAAAAGGGTTCTTTGATTTTTTTTCTGTTTGTTCTTGTTCAAGGGAGTGTAATTACATTTGGGGAGCCGAGTCCGAAGCCTCTCCACAATCACAGCCGCGACCCGGCGAGGTGCTGTGCGTGCCTGCGAGCCGAGTCCGAAGCATTCCTTCGGATTCTGACACTAAATTCTGGGTATAAATTCTAAACTCTTGATTGATTTCAGTTTCTGGGTTTATTTTATTTGTCGTTGATATTGTTGGATCTCGATCCCTACATAAAAAGGGTTTCGATCGACTGATACGTGTTGGGTTCGATTTTGGCTTGACGATCCTACGATTGTCTTTGTTTGTGAAGCGCGAATGATCTTTAGATCATGTTCGGTTCTTTACTTGTTGTTGGATCATTTTCGGTTTCGGGTTACCTAGCTGCTGTTGGAATTATTTGTGATGCATGTATTGTTGGTTTGTGTAACGCCCCAGTCCCAAAATACATAGGACTAGGATACGTATATATGCCAGCTACGCATCGAGAGGACTCCAGCCCAGCTCGAATACGTATAAGCTGTCTGGTTATTCTATATTAACTATATCTCAATCCACATAATAAAGATAAATATGACGAATCAAGTGCAGTAAGGCTGATCAGGCCATGATACACTGATTCTAGAATAGATAAATATGTTAGAGTGGATCCCCAATAGCACATTTATCATGAACAAGCTAGATAAAAATTGAAGCTTGTAAAAGACTAGCTATAATAACAACGAGTATCAAATATTGGACAAAATCGAAATACGGAAGATATGATAATAACACACTAGGTATACCTGAAGTCTCGGTGTAGCAAACATCATCCATCAGTGTACCGCGCCACCAACTAATACCTGGAGAGATCACCAGGTCCTCAGAGGACTAGCAAGACACATAATATACATGCCTACTGTACCGTAAATAACATGCAAGAAAAATAGGAATAACAAGCAGAGAAAAATATGACACGTAAGGGAACTCTACAGATGGTGACATGTCATGAGAATGTAATATTAATCATGGCTAAAACCGTAGCCCGGAGAGGCACTAACAGTCCTATAATAGGTTCTCTATCGTAGCCCGGGGAGGCACTAACAATAGAGGATAGCCACGGCTAATAAAATATTCTTCCTTAAGGTACTAGGAAATCAAGCCTATTTAGTCATGTCCAAGTCTAGTACAGGTCAAACAGGTCAGAAAAAACATGGCACAGGCATATCAATACTATCAGTAGACATAAACAAGATAGGAAAGATAGAACAAGTAGTATAGAAAGAAAAATCAAAATCTACGTGCCCGTGTAACTAAAAAGAATCACGAGAGGAAACAAGAAAGATATGTAACAAAACAAAAAATACTGAAAAATATAGGAAAGCATGCAAATACTATAGAGTTTGGCAAGGTGTACTTGCCTGGTGTCGCGCTGTGAATCTGAAACGTCGCTCCCGCGTCAATGCCGCCGCAACCCGATGCTCCTAGATAATTAATTAACTAAATTAACCCACTATTCATGAACTTACAATATGACTTAATTAGTCAAGATAATATTTTAAGATTATATTCAATTTCTAGTGGAACCTTTTAGACCCATACAATCACACACAGGTTCCACGAGACACCGAACACAGTTTTTGGGTTTCCAACTCCCAATTAGTCAGTTATGTTGCTACTTCAATCATATGCTTAAAAATCATATAAAAATAATAAGAATATTATTTAAACTAATTTTCTATAGATTTATTTCAGAATTTTCAGAATTTATATTTTTAAAGAATTATACTACTAGTTGTCTATCGGGTCGACTAGTCTACCTAAAATTTGTCTAGAACTTCATTAATTATCTAAAATTATGAAAATCCTCAAAAATACAATTTAAACAGAATTAAAATGACCTAAATATTAGAATATAAAATTTGATGCAAGGATTTCATGGTACTAATGGTTTGGAATGTTCTAGGTCAACAAGTCATCCGAAAATGACTAGTTTTGACCTATAATTTTCTCGACCAGAATTGAATTGATAAATTCATGAAAATATGCTTAAAAATCCTAATTTAAATATAATAACCTACATAAAATTCAGTTTTGAAAAATTCCTACAGAAACTTATAGTTTCTTCACAACGTGGTAAATTTTGGCTCTACCGAAACATGAAAATAGCTATCATAATTTATGAAACTTTTATGGGTGAAAATATTACCCAAGAGACATAGAAATACTATTTCTACATAATTAATATCATAATTTCTACAGATTTGTAGCATAGGTTTGAGTTGGAAAAATTAGGATTACTTACCAAAAGTCCTTGCTAGTTGGGTTGTGGAGACTTCTTCTTGCTAAAGCTCCCACCTTTATTGCTATCCTTGCTTGCTACTCCTCTCTTGATGAGTTTGAAGAGGTTGACAATGGTTCTAGATGGTTGGATGGAGAACATAGAGTTTTTAGGGTTGGTTTGGTGGAGTTTGGATGGAAGAAGGATGAAAGAAGGAGCCTTTATGGAGGAGGATGAGTTATGTGATGGAGGGGATGATGTAGTAGAGGGAAGGGGATGCTATTTTCGAAATTAATGGTAAAGGAGCTGCTCTTGGGTGATAAATAAGAGTTTTTGGTGTTAGGGTTAGGGTTTTGATAAGGGTTGATATATATATGGGCCCATGGGTTGAGTTTATATATGTAGGAGGGTGTTTCCATGCATGGCATGGCCTGACAATATAGGGGTTTATTTTTGGACAAAAATTACATGAAAATAATCTTTGGTTGGTCATATGTGGGGTCCACATGGATTGATTTGGTTATTTGAGGAGTTGGCTAATTGATTGATTGAGAATTTAAATAAAAGGTTTCCTAATATGGAACTAGTTAGATTTCTAAATATAAATGCTATCTAAATCTGAATTAAATATACAATATATATATATATATATATATATATATATATATATATATATATATATATATATATATATATATATATATATATATATATATATATATTTTAATAAATATATATATATATATATATATATATATATATATATATATATATATATATATATATATATATATATATATATTTATTAAAAAAAAAAATATATATATATATATATATATATTTATTAATATATATTAATGCCCAACATGCCTACATAGGTTTGGGTTGGACTTTGGGTCAAATATAAACTAATGCCAACTAGGGTTACACTAGGATTACACGTAGACACTTTCTATATATAGAAACTTTCCAAAATTAAAAACATATTAATATTAATAAAATATATATACAAAATTCTAAACCCTCTCTTTTTCTCCTTCTCCTTCTCCTCTCGCTCCCCAACTCCCCTCAGCCCACTCCCTGCTCCCCAACTCCCCTCAGCCCGCTCCCCGCTCTCCAACTTCCCTCAGCCCGTTCCTCGCTTCCCTCGGTTACAGACTCCACCGCAGAGGGAAGGTTGTCACCGGCGTAGCCTTCACCACCGGTTTGTCCTAAAATCTCGATCATTGCTTATTTTATGCCCTAAATTCAAAAATATCCTAATTTTTGACAACCATACATGCATCCATCTCTCCAAAATTAGGGTTCTTAATTTTAGGGTTTCTCGACGTCTCCGTCTACGTCGACGATGGTCCAAAAAAGGGCTGCATCATCGTTGACTTCTCTTGATTAAGTGAGTGATTTTGATTTGGATTTTTTTTCCCTAAAAAAAAATTTTGATGGGAGTGTAATTTTTTCCCTAAAAATTAGGGTTCTTAATTTTTGATTTGGATTTTTTCCCCTAAGAGGGTTCTTTGATTTTTTTTCTGTTTGTTCTTGTTCAAGGGAGTGTAATTACATTTGGGGAGCCGAGTCCGAAGCCTCTCCACAGTCACAGCCGCGACCCGGCGAGGTGCTGTGCGTGCCTGCGAGCCGAGTCCGAAGCATTCCTTCGGATTCTGACACTAAATTATGGGGTATAAATTCTAAACTCTTGATTGATTTCAGTTTCTGGGTTTATTTTATTTGTCGTTGATATTGTTGGATCTCGATCCCTACATAAAAAGGGTTTCGATCGACTGATACGTGTTGGGTTCGATTTTGGCTTGACGATCCTATGATTGTCTTTGTTTGTGAAGCGCGAATGATCTTTAGATCATGTTCGGTTCTTTACTTGTTGTTGGATCATTTTCGGGTTACCTAGCTGCTGTTGGAATTATTTGTGATGCATGTATTGTTGGTTTGTGTAACGCCCCAGTCCCAAAATACATAGGACTAGGATACGTATACATGTTAGCTACGCATCGAGAGAACTCCAGCCCAGCTCGAATACGTATAAGCTGTCTGGTTATTCTATATTAACTATATCTCAATCCACATAATAAAGATAAATATGACGAATCAAGTGCAGTAAGGCTGATCAGGCCATGATACACTGATTCTAGAATAGATAAATATGTTAGAGTGGATCCCCAATAACACATTTATCATGAACAAGCTAGATAAAAATTGAATCTTGTAAAAGACTAGCTATAATAACAACGAGTATCAAATATAGGACAAAATCGAAATACGGAAGATATGATAATAACACACTAGGTATACCTGAAGTCTCGGTGTAGCAAACATCATCCATCAGTGTACCGCGCCACCAACTAATACCTGGAGAGATCACCAGGTCCTCAGAGGACTAGCAAGACACATAATATATATGCCTACTGTACAGTAAATAACATGCAAGAAAAATAGGAATAACAAGCAGAGAAAAATATGACACGTAAGGGAACTCTACAGATGGTGACATGTCATGAGAATGTAATATTAATCATGGCTAAAACCGTAGCCCGGAGAGGCACTAACAGTCTTATAATAGGTTCTCTATCGTAGCCCGGAGAGGCACTAACAATAGAGGATAGCCACGGCTAATAAAATATTCTTCCTTAAGGTACTAGGAAATCAAGCCTATCTAGTCATGTCCAAGTCTAGTACAGGTCAAACAGGTCAGGAAAAACATGGCACAGGCATATCAATACTATCAGTAGACATGAACAAGATAGGAAAGATAGAACAAGTAGTATAGAAAGAAAAATCAAAATCTACGTGCCCGTGTAACTAGAAAGAATCACGAGAGGAAACAAGAAAGATATGTAACAAAACAAAAAATACTGAAAATATAGGAAAGCATGCAAATACTGTAGAGTTTGGCAAGGTGTACTTGCCTGGTGTCGCACTGTGAATCTGAAACGTCGCTCCCGCGTCAACGCCGCCGGAACTCGATGCTCCTAGATAATTAATTAACTAAATTAACCCACTACTCATGAACTTACAATATGACTTAATTAGTCAAGATAATATTTTAAGATTATATTCAATTTGTAGTGGAACCCTTTAGACCCATACAATCACACACAGGTTCCACGAGACACCGAACACAGTTTTTGGGTTTCCAACTCCCAATTAGTCAGTAATGTTGCTACTTCAATCATATACTTAAAAATCATATAAAAATAATAAGAATATTATTTAAACTAATTTTCTATAGATTTATTTCAGAATTTTCAGAATTTATATTTTTAAAGAATTATACTACTAGTTGTCTATCGGGTCGACTAGTCTACCTAAAATTTGTCTAGAACTTCATTAAGTATCTAAAATTATGAAAATCCTCAAAAATACAATTTAAACAGAATTAAAATGCCCTAAATATTAGAATATAAAATTTTGAGGCAAGGGTTTCATGGTACTAATGGTTTGGAATGTTCTAGGTCAACAAGTCATCCGAAAATGACTAGTTTTGACCTATAATTTTCCCGACCAGAATTGAATTGATAAATTCGTGAAAATATGCTTTAAAATACTAATTTAAATATATTAACCTACATAAAATTCAGTTTTGAAAAATTCGTACAGAAACTTATAGTTTCTTCACAACGTGGTAAGTTTTGGCTCTACCGAAACATGAAAATAGCTATCATAATTCATGAAACTTTTATGGGTGAAAATATTACCCAAGAGACATCGAAATACTATTTCTACAGAATTAATATAATAATTTCTACAGATTTGTAGCATAGGTTTGAGTTGGAAAAATTAGGATTTCTTACCAAAAGTCCTTGCTAGTTGGGTTGTGGAGACTTCTTCTTGCTAAAGCTCCCACCTTTATTGCTATCCTTGCTTGCTACTCCTCTCTTGATGAGTTTGAAGAGGTTGAAAATGGTTCTAGATGGTTGGATGGAGAACATAGAGTTTTTAGGGTTGGTTTGGTGGAGTTTGGATGGAAGAAGGATGAAAGAAGGAGCCTTTATGGAGGAGGATGAGTTATGTGATGGAGGGGATGATGTAGTAGAGGGAAGGGGATGCTATTTTCGAAATTAATGGTAAAGGAGCTGCTCTTGGATGATAAATAAGAGTTTTTGGTGTTAGGGTTAGGGTTTTGATAAGGGTTGATATATATATGGGCCCATGGGTTGAGTTTATATATGTAGGAGGGTGTTTCCATGCATGGCATGGCCCGACAATGTAGGGGTTTATTTTTGGATGAAAATTACATGAAAATAATCTTTGGTTGGTCATATGTGGGGTCCACATGGATTGATTTGGTTATTTGAGGAGTTGGCTAATTGATTGATTGAGAATTTAAATAAAAGGTTTCCTAATATGGAACTAGTTAGATTTCTAAATATAAATGCAATCTAAATCTGAATTAAATATACAATATATATATATATATATATATATATATATATATATATATATATATATATATATATATATATATATATATTTATTAATATATATTAATGCCCAACATGCCTATATAGGTTTGGGTTGGACTTTGGGTCAAATATAAACTAATGCCAACTAGGGTTACACTAGGATTACACGTAGACACTTTATATATATATAAACTTTCCAAAATTAAAAACATATTATTTGAGAGTACTACATGTCTATTTAGATTGGAATTTGGTTCGGGTCAAGTCGGGGCTAAATTGGTACAACCGGGTCTCCTAGAAGGTCAATAATCTAATAATTAAATAAATAAATCATTGGTGGAGATTAAGTCGCAACTGGGCCAGGTTTTCTTAGTTAGAACACACCTATGGCTCGGCCTTCCCTACCATGGATAATAGACTAGTCAAAGTACACGACTACACTATCCGTGCTAAAATTCTTAGTCGATATGTATCTCAAACTTAACCATAACTAAGGCCATATATATATATATATATATATATATATATATATATATATATATATATATATATATATATATATATATAAATAATATTAGACTATTATAAATATAATCATATACACAAAATTTTATTTAAATCTAATTGACTGTATAACATCCAAAATAAATCCATAATAATTATACTGTCATGGCAACCTAACATGGCTTCCTAGTAGGTGGGGTTGGCTAAGTTAGGGTCCAAATATATTTTCTAATTTAATCGAACTCTAAGAGTCAACCAATAAGTCTCTTGTGCCATTCGCAATTAAATAGCACATGGAGACTCGATCGAGTGGCACACTCTTAGCATGTGCATCGTAGGCTCAAAATGAGTCAAAACCATAATTGGGTCGAATAGTTTTGATTTATGTCAAGTCCCGAACTCAGTGGAAAGTTAGGTCTGGAATTATGGTAAATAATCTAATTGCCTAAATTTGACCCGAAGTTGCGCAAAGTCAAAAGAATGCTAGGGGACAAGTTTGGATGGGACATAATACATCAAGTTGAAGGTCATCCTGTCTACTACAAAACTCATGAAGGACGTTTCAAGAGATGGACATGTTTTGTGCTCCAAAAATCAAAGACACGAAAGAGTACATATATAATCATAATTAAATATACAATATAACCTAATAATTAGAAATACTAAAAAAATAATTCCCAAAAATCAGGGTCCTCACAGTTTGGGTTTCTTGTATAAATTGTTGCTTGGGTTCTCCTTCCTATACTTGCTGTGGGATGTTGGTTTAGGTTTTCTTATTATACATGTTGGGTTGGGAAAGATTTCTTTGTTGTAGGAGATGTTTTGCTATTTGGATTAAAATTATTGGTTGGGTATCTATTATGCAAGATGGGTTTAACTTGGTACTGTGGGTATTTTTGTTGGAAGATTTTCGATATAAATCACATGCGGGTATATATTAGTTGGGAGTATTTCTATTTCGGGAATGACATCTCCATTAGCATGCATGCATCGTTGATTTTGGGACTACGTCCACTATGCCATGCCTAGATGTTTTACTTTATTTGTCGATTTTCGTTTTTGTTAGAGTACTCTGATACTCTCGATTTTTATTTTGGGACTACGTCCACTATGCCATACCTTCGTGTCGATGATGTAGCCTCTCCACAGTTGCAGCCGCGACCCGGCGAGGCGTTGTGCGTGCTGTAGCTCCCCTTCCCGAAAATTTTAAAATATTCTATTTTTACCTATTTTAATTAAATGGTGATTTTAGATTTTATAAATAATTAATTACTATATTTAATTGTTATATTAATTGTTATAGTGTGATTTATCATTTATGCGTATATATATATATATTATATATGTGTATGTGCATGTATATATATATACTATATACGTGAATGTGTACGTAAATACAAATATTAATATAATAAGTATGTATATATGTAAATACATATGTGTCACGACCCGCACCCGCTTTTTCGGATACGAGACGTGTCCAAGCCAGCCTACGCCGCAGAGTCGGCGGTAGAACGCTGTCACGGCCAATATGCTCAAAATCACAAAAGAATAACATTTATTGCTCATTCACATTTCTAAGTTTATTACAACATTTAAATTTAAAGAAGAAAAAAAACACAATTCTCACAATTAATGAAATTGATACAATTGCTATCTATTTCTAGGTTTTTGTCTGCAAGTACACCCGTATCTCCCAAGCTAAGTGAATCAACGGCTAACCTGAAAAATGTTGGTTTCCAGTCAGGAATGGAACAAGTACACAAACCGACGGCAATGCAAAACACAATAGAATTAACAAGACATGAAAATAGCATATGGAATATGAAAGCTAGTAAGAAAACTGATGACATAGCACGATAGAACAGTAAACAAGAAAAAATTAATAAAAGACATCTATCTAGGTGGTGTGAAATATCTGTTTCGACATGTGAACGGCTAGGGGGTAAATCCGGCACCCTGCACGTGTCGTGTGCAGCTGCTATCATTCACGAAAGACACGGGGGATAGTTCTGGGTAGTCCCTCCCGACAACTCTGTGTGACGATCGTGTCAACAAGCAGCAAGATATATGTATAGACATGAAATGAAAAGACTACTATGAATCGAAAAGCAATCAGAAAGTGCACTTGCCTGAGGTCCTTAGCTGGTGAAACCGACAATCCCGTTGCGTTTGGAATAGTCCACTTAGCCTAGGGTCGATATGAAGTAGTCAGAATCACAAGGTGTATGAGTTTATGACTAGTCGTGGTCAAGATTTGATAGTTGAAGGATATTCGTTAATACAAGGAAATCCTTATTAAAATATGTGTTTGGAAAAATATTTCTCATATTTGAAATCATATATTTTTATTTGCCAAAACACTTTACTTAAAACCTAGAAATCGGTTTTAGGTTAAAATCAAGAATACAATTTTTAGGTGAAAACCATATTTCGAAAAATATCAAGAAACACTATGAGATAATTTTAAATCAAAACTAATATTTTATAATAATATAAATAATATATTAATATTCTAGAATTGCTAAATCAAGTTGGAAAAATCGATGTATAGCCCAAGGCCAATATTTATTATAAAATAATAATAAAAGTCCACTGAACAAAACCCCTAAGTATATACTTGTTATAAATATAATTAGAATTATTTACCTATTTATTCATAAAACAATAATATCTAGACCAAATAATACTATTAATATTACTCATGATAATAATGGTTAATAACAACTAGAAATCACCATAGTAATGATAATAATAACAAAATAATTTATACTAGTATTTTATAGGGAAGATTTATGAAATGCCCAAAAACTAAAAAAGTTTATGTAAAACCCACCGCTAAAAAAACTTTCATCGCGTGCCCAGAATTAGAGAAACTTATCCAAAGCGGGTTCCAAATGACCCTTTTGCCCTTCCTTTTAATTTATTGGAAACACCCACAAAACTGCTCTTAAAAAAACGTTTCAATACTCTATCTTCTTCCATACGCTGCTCACTTTCGAATCTAGGTTTTCTCCTCAAAAATCTTCAAAAACTCGTCGAAAAATTTCGGAAAGACCGGGACGAACGACAAAAGTGCTAAAACGGAGGTCCAAACATCATTTTTTTGCGAATCTAAAATTTCGGTAGGCCGTCTAACTGTGAAGCTGTTACTTTCAGTCTCCTCGACGATACGCTCATTTTGCGACAAACGGAACCTCGTTTCGACCTCCCAGTCAAAAGTTATGGCCCTCCAAAGTTTCAGCTAACCATAAAATGCAGGAGAATGGCATTCTCCGTCTTAATTTACACGGAGAATGACCATTCTCCGTCTTAATTATGACGGAGAATGACATTCTCCGTCTTAATTTACACGGAGAATGGTCATTCCAGTATTAAAACGCAGGAGAATGACCATTCTCCGTGTTAGAAACACGGAAAATGCCATTCTCCGTGTTAAATGAAACGGAGAATGTCATTCTCCGTGTTAAATAAAACGGAGAATGGCATTCTCCGTCCTAATTAAGACGGAGAATGGCCATTCTCCGTGCTAAATTAAACGGAGAATGACCATTCTCCGTCTTAATTAGGACGGAGAATGCCATTCTCCGTGTAATTTATCACGGAGAATGGTCATTCTAGTGTTAAAACGCAGGAGAATGACCATTCTCCGTGTTAGAAACACGGAGAATGCCATTCTCCGTGTTAATTAGGACGGAGAATGACATTCTCGGTCCTAATTAAGACGGAAACGGAGAATGTCATTCTCCGTGTTAATTAGGACGGAGAATGGCATTCTCCGTCTTAAATAAAACGGAGAATGGCATTCTCCGTCCAATGCCATTCTCCGTCCTAATTAAGACGGAGAATGGTCATTTCCAGTGTTAAAACGTGTAATTTAGTCCGTGTTAGAAACACGCAGAATGCCATTCTCCGTCTTAAATAAAACGGAGAATGCCATTCTCCGTCCTAATTAAGACGGAGAATGACATTCTCGGTCCTAATTAAAACGGAAACGGAGAATGTCATTCTCCGTGTTAATTAGGACGGAGAATGGCATTCTCCGTCTTAAATAAAACGGAGAATGGCATTCTCTGTCCTAATTAAGACGGAGAATGCCATTCTCCGTCCTAATTAAGACGGAGAATGGTCATTTCCAGTGTTAAAACGTGTAATTTAGTTTTTTCAGGAATAAAGAGTTTCGTTCTTCTTTCAAAGCGATGATAATTCTTATGGAAAAGAAGAAGAAAGATCTTCTCTCCACAATTGAAGATCTGAGTTCAAATGTCTCCACGATGAAGATGATGATGATGGTGATGATGATGACGAGCGATGATCTGAGTTCGACTGAAGAAAAACACACCGAACTACGAACGATCTTTGCGATCTCTGCTGAATATGAGAGCAATGGAATTCAGATTTTCCGTGAAGAAGAAGAAGACGAAAATCGCAATCCAGATCTGAGTTTTTTGAATTCAAATACATATAGATGACCAATTCGCGCAGAGGGGTAGTTTCGGTATTATAAAAATAGCAGTTTCTAGCGGGTGGCATCTAAAAGGGAATCTTGGAATATTTAACGTGAAAATACTTAATTCTGGGTATTTCATAAAACTTATCCAGCGGATGGGCATTTCATAAAAGTCCACCCCGAAATTGGGTTTCTCAGCAATTTCCAGTATTTTATAACCTGGAAGCCCAAGTTCTATGCTTACATAATATTTATAAAAAATACTGTACTTAAGGTCCAAAGCCTTAAAAGAAAGTTACTTAATAAGTAAGCCCAAATTAATTTTATGTAACTAAAATCTCTTTCTTTTAAAGGGCTTGAGCCCAAGTATAAAACCCAAAGAACCTCAAAATAATCCAAATACCACTGCTGTTGTTCTCTACATAAAAATTTACCATAATTAAATAATAAACTAATAATAATATAGATAATAATAATAAGGGTTATTTACACTAACTATCCCTATGTTTTTGATTTATAACACGGGGTACCCCTACTTTTAAACTATTTACACTAACTATTCCTATGTTTTTGGTTTATTACACGGGGTACCCCTACTTTAAGGAAAAATAAAAAAATTATAACACTAACTACCCCTACGTTTTCTAAAGGGAGGGATAGTTAGTGTAAATAGTTTAAATCAGGGGTACCCCGTGTTATAAATCAAAAATATAGGGATAGTTAGTGTAAATAACCCTAATAATTACAAACAAAGTACTGTGTTGTCTACTAAATATCTTCTGAAGAATAAGAAAAGGAAAGAAAGGGAAGGGAAAGGGCTCACGGAGTTCTCGCTCGAGGAGACTTCAGGCGGAGGGAGAGAGCTTCTCTCCTGGTGGAGCACTTCGAGGAGTGGCGGAGGCACGGAGTGGCGCGGATCCGAGGTCAGGCGCTCGGCGAAGACCGGAGGGGTCGGGGATGCGAGCGGCGTCGACCGGTCGATGTGGCGGTGGTCACGGAAGGGGAAGACCGGCGCGGACGTGGCAGCTCTCACGAGGACGGCGACGTAGCACGACGCACGAGGGGTTGGTGCCGAGATTGACACCTAGTCGCGGTGTCGCCAGGGCGCTGCACAGAGTTCGACGAGGCGGCACGGAGCACTGGCGGCGAGCGGAGGCACGCGCCCAACTCCGGCCACCTGCGGGTGGCTCTCGAGACGAAGGAGATCTGACAGCGGGTGTAGCCTAGGCGCTGCCGGCGTGGTGGCGTGGAAGCCGATCTGGCAGCCATGGCGACGACCACTCGGCGGAGTGAATGGCCGACAGATCTGGATCGAGGCGGAGGACCAGGCGATCCGGGTTCAACTCGCGGAGAATAGGTAGGCCGGCGCTAGTGCTGGCTTGCCGAGGACGACGACTGCGACGACGGCATGCCGATGCGGCGGAACAGCGAAGTCAGAGGCTGTCCAGGAAGAGGAAAGGACGGAGGCGGGTGGCACCCGAAGGGGGCGCTTGATCGAGGTAAGCGGCGCTTGGGTTTCAGTTGTTATTTTGGGTGGTAATATGGGGATACTGTCGTGGCTGGCTCCGACAAGAGAAGCCGGTGGCCGTTGGTGGCTACGGTGTCGGCTATGAAGACAGGGACGGGTTTGACAATGGGTGTAGGCGGTGTTGCGGATGTGGCAGGGCGGAGGCAACAGAGATCCGTCGGCTGCGGTCATGACACAGACACGAGGACACAAGATTGTTGGAAAATGATTGTTGGTGTAAAATTGTGGAATAAGATTGAGAGGACACGGACGCACGGGTCCGGACACGCTATCGATTGATGGTAGACGAGGATGACGATGAGGATGCTGTGGCTGGAAATTTTGGGGAAGGTGGTGGCTCTGAATGGCAGGGTTCAGGGAATTGCACGGAGGGAGAGAGAGTTCTCATATACTTATATCATATGGAAAGATAAGGTTGCCTCCTTAGGAGAAATTCTATCAGAATCGAATCGAGATTAGAGTAAGCGAAATACAGGATCCAAAATATTTGGTTAAATAAACAGAAAATTTACTGTAGCGATAAAAAGTAATATAAAATTGTGTAAAACAATAAAAGTTTTGAAAAATTGTATAGAACGAAAGCTTCCGACAGGCTGCTTTACGCTATGTTGGATTTTAGGCAATGATCAATTTCCGCCACTTCTTATGTAGGAATTTGAACAACTTCGGTTGGTTTGGTTTGGGCTAAAGATTGTTTCGGTTGGTTTGGTTTGGGCTAAAGATTGTTTTGGTTTATTGGTTTGGGCTGCGGTTTGTTCTTGTTTATTTTATTTTCGTTTTTTTTTTGTAGTAAGTAATATGGTTTGGTTTATTAGGTTTAGGTTTTTTTTAGTTATTTGGTTTAGGTTGGTTTTCTAGTTATTGGGTTTATATTGGTTTTTTTTGTTGTTGAGTCTAACGGCTAGTCCAACGTTCCAATTCCAACTTTAATTTCCAACGTTCCAATTCCAACTTTAATTTTCAACGGCTATATCATATCTTCTATAAAATGAGGCATGGAACTATGAAATGAAACAAGCTCTTTCTCTCTCCAAAATTTTCATTCTCTTCATAACAACCAGAAGCTCATCTCATCCCAGAAGCTCATCTCATCCCAACCAGAAGCTCATCTCATCCCAGAAGCTCATCTCATCCCAACCAGAAGCTCATCTCATCCCAGAAGCTCATCTCATCCTAGGCTACTGGGAAGCTCATTTTGTAGTCAACATGGATGGAAATCTAACAATATTGTGCTCACTTGGAGGTGTACTAAATGGGTTAGCTTACGAAGGAGGTTTAACTCAAGTTCTTTTAATTGATAGAAATTTATCTTTTTTTAGTTTACGTAATCTAATTATTGAACAATATTCTATTGAATATGAATTTATATTAGTACATATTTTTGCATCAAATTGTATAAATATAGATAGTGAACAAGCATGGAAATTTATTCTTGAAGTTAATGTACAATCACCATATATTAGTATTTATGTCACTCCACCACCACCAAGAATTAATAGTGTAAGTAGTATACCAGCTTCTAATATAGATGTGAATATTGCTGCTAGTTCTTCTCATCAAGTTATTCCATTTACTCACGAAGAACATGTAGTAGATGATGGTAATAACGATGATGAAAATAGTGATGATTTAATTGAAAATTTAGATGATGAATTTGATGATTCTGTTGATAATGTTAGCATTCCTGAATTATTTATTGGAAAAGAATTTGAGAATCGTTCTAAATTTAGAAGTTTTATTAGTGATATAGCAATTAAACATAATTTTACTTGTTCGGCTTCTTTGAACAATGCTAGTGGAATTGTATATAAATGTAACGCTTCAACTTGTCATTGGAGAGTATATGCTAAAGTTATTGGTAAAGGCGAAAGATTTTGCATTGCTACGTTAGAAAATATACATTCTTGTTTAGGTGGACTTACAACCGGTTGTCATCCGTTAGCTACTACTGTATGGGTTAAGAATAAAATTATTGATAAAATTCGTGATAATCAGTCGTATAGTCCATCGCATGTTGTAAATGACATATTTAGGGAACACCGAATACATATTAAATATTGTAAGGCTTGGAAAGCTAGAGAACTTGCTCTATCTGAAATAAATGGTAGTTATATTGATGCATATAGTAGCCTTGAAGAGTATGGTTTTAGAATTATTGAGACTAATCCAGGTAGCCAAGGTTTTATAAAAACAGCAGAAAACAATAGCTTTCAAAGAATTTTTATTTGTTTCAAGGCATGCATTGATGGATTTCTACGAGGATGTTTGCCTGTGATTAGTACTGATGCTACTTTTCTTTCCTCTAGATACAAGGGTATTTTATTTATTGCTTGTGCTCATGATCCTAACTATCAATTATATCCAATTGCTTATGCCGTTGCTGAGAGTGAAAACAATGATTCTTGGGCTTGGTTTTTAAACGGTTTGAGAACATCTTTTGAAAGGTATTTTGATGCATGGAATACAATTTCTTTTATATCAGATAAACAAAAGGGATTGATAAATGCCGTACATGCTGTTTTTCCAGATTCGCCTCATTTTTTTGTATTCAACATTTTAAACAAAATTTGAAATCAATATGTAGATTGAAACATTTTCAACGTAGTTTGGACTCTCTTGCAAGATGTTATAATGAAACAGATGCAAATAATTGCTTGGAAATAATTAAAGCTGAAAATATAGATGTTTACAATTGGCTCATTGGAGTAAATGATGAAACTCGTGCTTTCTCACACTGGTTTACAGCTTATTCTCCTTGTCCTAGATTAGACATTAACACGTCAAATCTTGCTGAATGTTTCAATAACTGGATTAAAAATCTACGTGATAAACCAATAACAACATTACTTGATGGTATTCGAGCCAAAATTATAACACTTCAGGACAAGAACCGACAAAAAGCTGAAAATCTTGAAACAAATTATTGTCCGAGGATGTTAAAAACTTTGGCTCGTATCACAAAAGAAAACCATCAGCTTGAAATGTTACGCATAGTTGGTTATTTGTATGAAATATTAGATCGTAAAATAAATCGAACATATGTTGTTCGCTTAAATGAGAACCATTGTTCATGTTTAAAGTGGTATCATACTTGTCTTCCATGTATACATGCATGTTATGCTGCTAATTCTTCCAATATTAGCATTGAAAGGTTTTATCCAGCTATATTTTCTAAAGAAGCACTAAGAAGTGTCTATGAGCCGCACCTGGAACCAATTCCAGTCCCTTACAACCTTCAACATGCATTGGTGAGAGGTCACATTGGAGTACCGGATGTACGACGCAAAGCGGGAAGACCAAAGAAGAACCGTATTATGGCGAAGGATCAATCTTCAAGAGATCTTCGTTGCAGTAATTGTAATGGTTTAGGACACAACAGAAGAAGGTATACAAATCAACGAAGAGAATGAAGACATTGTAAAAGAAAGTTTAATGAAAGAAAGTTGTAGTGAAAGAAAGTTTAGTGAAAGAAAGTTAACTTTTATATAGAATTGCATTTCTAATACACTAGTACAAAAGAAAGTCTAATGAAGATACTATCTATCTTCCCTGTCTGTCTAGTTCCCAGTAGTCTAGACGGTCAACTTCTCTAAGATTGAGTCGGGCTCTCCTTCGCATAGTATTCTCCGGGGGCGCATCACCGCCTTCTTCTTGAGTATCCATATGTTGTGTAGGTGCCGGTGCAGATGGAGTCGACAGTAACTGTGTATAATAATTGCCATCCAACCCATATCCTTGATCTACTGCATCTGTAGTCCACCGTAAGGCTACTGGAAAGACATGTGAGTCGATACTGATACGGGAGATTGGCCTACCGATGTAAAAATGCTCGTAGGCCCAAACCTAAAAAATATTGATATGAGTATACAAATTATAGATTAAGGCATGTAAGTACCAAACAAAGTATAAATAAAAAATCGTACCTGAATCAATGTCATGCATCCATTTAAATTTTTCATCATTTTTTCCAATGACTGGGTACGTACAAAATCTGACATAGCACTATATAGATATGCCAGCGTTGATGCTCCCCAGGCATGAACCGTAGGTTCTGTCAAATCTTTCAGAAATGGCAGAAAACGTAAATTTACCTTGTCTGATGAGTCGGAAAACATAATTGCACTAATTAGAGCTAGTAGATAAGCTCTGGTGCAAGCAATGACCTGAACAGATTATGAAAAAATTTAAAGTCGTTAAACTAAATTGTTATCTATTATACAATAATAACACTAATATTAAATGTTATACTTACCCGATCTTCATCAATTGAGATCTCTTCGTCACCAATACGATCTAGGTGCATAAAATTATGACGGAGCCATGAATATGTTACTAAGCTTTTGCCGTATAATTTTGGTGCCTCGACACCTAGGTACTCCATGAAGAGAATGACTCCTCAAATATTATAGGTTCACCTGTAATAGGTAGTCCTAAAATATTTGCCACATCTGCCAATACAATAGTCATCTCACCAAATGGTAGCTGGAAGGTATTTCGTCCAGGCCACCAACGCTCAATTAGACTGAGGATCAAGTCTCTGTCGTGACGTAGAAAGCGTATTTGGTCAATATACTGAAAACCAAATACATGCAACAGGGCCTCTTGGTCGCTGGTCAACTTCCAATACCCAAGGTTGCTCTCATAACGCCATGTGACATGCTCTCGAGATCGCACTTTCATGTCATATTCAGATAGCTATATATAAAATATATAAACTACGTTATTACTAAACATATAACAAAATGTAAATTATAATTACTAACACAAATAAATTTTAATATACCTCTCCACTAAATATTAGATTAGATATGTGCGACGCGCGCTGCTGAATAATCAAGTCTGTAGTGGGCCCTCCAGGAATACGACCATCGTTTTGACGATCCATCTGTAAAAAGATGGTACTAAGTTAGGGTACAAATTATGGTTAGGAAAATGATTATGGTCAGGGTTAGGGTTAGAATTAGGATTAGTTTTAGTACTAACGTTAGGATACTAGTGTTATGGTGGGGGTTGTGATTAGGGTTAGGATTAGGGTTATGGTTATGGTTGTGATTAGGGTTATGATTATGGTTGTGATTAGGGTTAGATTAATAACAAATAATGCTAATAAATATAATTAGCAACTAACTAAAAAATAATAATTACCATATGGTTATGGTCATGATTATGGTCATGATTATGATCATGGTTATGATTATGAATAATACTAACTAATATAAACAACGAACTAAATAAATATAATTACTAACCTTTTCCTCCTCCTTCAGCTTCTGCTTCTTCTTCTTCTTCTTACTCTACTTCTTCTTCTTCTTCTTCTGCTTGTTTCGTTCTTCAACTTCAAAACTCTCTTCAATGGTGCTTCTACTTCACTCATCTTTCTACTTCACTCCTCCTCTCATATAGGGTTAGCTTTAAGAGCTCCCAACTCCCCTCCCCCCAACCACCTCATTCACTCGCCAACCCCCCACTCCTCAACCGCCAACCCCCCACTCCCTTGGAGTTAAGTCCACCACCCCCCCCCACAACTCCCTTGGAGTTAAGTCCACCACCCCCCCACAACTCCCTTGGAGTTAAGTCCAACCTCCCAACTCCTCAACCGCCCAACCCTCCCTGAACCAGACCGGCCACCCCCAACCAGACCGTCCAAAATCCTGCATTAGGTATGGCGAAAATTGGACAAGTCCAATTTCCGCCATACATTATGTTGGAAATTGAGCAGCCCCCAAATAAACCGGACCGGCCACTCCCCACTGAACCAAGACCGCCGAACCCTGTCGAAATTCCAACATTGCGTTTGGCGGAAATTGGACAAGCCCAATTTCCGCCAAACACTATGTTGGAAATTGAGCTTCACTCAAATTCCGCCACAACCTATGTCGGAACCTATCGTCCCCTCTAATTTCTCCAAAAAGTTTATCGTACGGGTAATTTACAGTAAATTTTTTTCGCTACAACAAATTTTCTGTTAAATAAAATGTGGATACACACCTGTTCACATCCGTACAAAGCTTTAGGATTAGGCTGGTTCGAGTAATTAACCAATTGATAACTCTTTAAAGACAACTAAAATATTTAAAGCGGATTCAATTTAACCTTAACCCAATATCATACCAGTAATAATAATTTTGAAATAATATTTTAGTATTTGCCAAATAATTTAAATCTTAATAAAATAATTTGGTATCATAATAATATTTCTAAAAGTCTTGATATCATCAGCATATATCTTTATATATCCAAATAAACTTAAAATTAAGTTAATGAAATCGCAATCCGATCAATCCAGCAAGATTAATGTATTGTTTATAATATGTAAAAATATATAGTCAAATCCAATTTAATACTTGATAACTATAAGGCTTTAAGATAATACCATATTTTGAAATAATACTCAATATTATCAAATATAATCCTAATAGATAAACATTCACAAATTTAAATCACAGAGAATTTAAATATGGGTTACTCTAATCGTAATCCATTCTATGGATATAAGAATATAATCAATATTCGATATCATCTTTAAAACATATTTCTTTATAAATCCAAAGTTTTATTTAAGAAAATACTTTTGACAATTCTTCTTATCCACAACAATATGTAATCCACCTTCAAAGTTCATATATTTTGAAAGTCCAAAAATTAAAACCTTTTGTGCTACAAAACAATAAAAAAATATTTTATTAAAACAAAAATAGTATTTTTCAAACCATATCTTTTAAAATAGTTTTGAAATATAAAAATAACGTTTATACGTTGGAAAGAGGATTTATTTCAAAACACGACAAATTAGAATAAAATAAAAAAATTTGAAAAATCTGAGAAGAGGAGTTACAATATGTATTGGTAACTCATTTGAAAGACTTGTTTTATAGAAAATGTACTATATGCATATTATATGATAAATAGATAATTATCATATAGGTATATATATATATATATATATATATATATATATATATATATATATATATATATATATATATATATATATATATATATATATATATATATATATATATAATTATATAAGCATATAAATATATATTCAAAATTTATTGATGTATATACAAATATACATGACATTTATATAAATGTGTACATGTGCTTGCGTATATAAATAGATATATATAAATGGGTGTGTATATATACAAATATATATTATGTGTATATACATATATATATATAGGTATTTGCTTATAGTATTAAAATGATAAGAAAGCCCAAACTCCAAATCAATGAACCCAACTGCTTAGGCAGCCAGACCCGGCCAGTGGGCCGAGCCCAGCTCAATGCTGAAAACAGCAGAAGCCCCACAAACCTCTCGGGCTACAACCAACCCCAGACCCCACAGCTATATACAGCAGGCCCCAACCCGAGAGCCTCCAAACCACCTATATACGCGAACACAGGGGGGGAGTTTTCGTCGACAACTCGAAACCCTAACGTCCGCCACCCTAACCATGCGCGCCACCTTCCTCTCTCCCTGGGCGGCCATCCGCCGCCGGCGCAGCCACCACACGCGGCCGGGGCGGCCGGAGACCGCGCGCGCGCGTGAGACGGAGAATGGCAACAGCAACAGTGGAAAGCGGGTGCAACTTCGAGTTACGTTTTCTCTACCTTCTTTCATCGAATTCCCAAACCAATTACTCTGGTACGATCACGATATGACCCTCTTCAATTCTGTTCAAGTAGAATTAATTCTATTAGACTATACCGATCAGGAGATCGTCGCAAGAAACCCGAAAATCCTGTTCGAAAACAGGACCAATAACAGTCCAATCACCCAAGTTTGACGATCGATTCTGATCGATCTAGTATCATGTTAGAAAAACTATTTGAAGTTGTTTATTGACAACATGTAGGGCTTCGAATCCCTTTTTACGGAATTTGATTTCATCGACTACGTGCCGAGAAATCGGATTTCGAAGTTTCCCAAAAACCTGTTTTAAAAACTAGAAAATTGTTCCACACGACGTGCATCCCGCCATTCCGGGCGACGTGGTCGCGAACCGAAGGCATCGAAAGCTGCGTAATGGCTTCGTGGTCGTGTGGGTTTTGGCGGAATTCAAATTGGTCGCGTGTGCGCGACGAATTTGATGCGTATCCGTCGAAATTTACCGTATCGTGCACTTTGCAAATTTCTCAATTACTTTGTGCACGCACGTCAGATCGAGACAAAACTTGCGCCAACTGAATTGTATCATTTTTTGGTCCTGCATGCCAAGTTTGGTCTGATTCTGAGACCGTCGATAAAATCGTCGTTTTGCGGGCCCCACGGTCCCACTTAACGGGCGATTTTGTGCACGGACCGCCGGAATCCAACTTTGGACATACGGCTGGGTTCGTATCGAAAAAACCGGATTTGTAGACATGTAGTTTGACGACTTTAGAGACTATTGACTCTGGCACGCTTTTCGGTGCAAAGCGGATCCAACGGCGGACACCATTTTTGCCCGAAATTATCGTTTTGCCCCTGTGTCCAGAATTGGACTTAAGGATAGGCAATCCTAGCTAATTTGATTATTCTGAGAATGTTGGTAATATTTATTTCAGCATCCGGAGACTTCTACATGTGTTAACTGATTGTGGCTCATTGAGTGGTATGGTATAGTAATGGTTTCTCCACCTAAGGACCTCAGGCAAGTGCACTTTCTGATTCATAGTAGTCTTTTCATTTCATGTCTATACATATATCTTGCTGCTTGTTGACACGCTCGTCACACGGAGTAGTCGGGAGGAAAAATATCTTAGTAGACATGTGGACTACCCAGAAATATCCCCGTGTCTCTCGTGAATGCTAGCAGCTGCACATGACATGTGCAGTATGCCTTATTTACCCCCTAGCCGTTCACATGTTGAAACATGTATTTCACACCACCTAGATAGATGTCTTTTATTAGTTTTTCCTTGTTTACTTCTTTATCGTGCTATGTCATCAGTTTTCTTACTAGCTTTCATATTCCATATGCTATTTTCATGTCTTGTTAATTCTATTATGTTTTGCATTGCCGTCAGTTTGTGTACTTGTTCCATTCCTGACTGGAAATCATCATTTTTCAGGTTTAGCCGCGATCGCTCTTAGCACTGGGAAGACTTGGGTATGCTGAGGTCGATCTAGAAATAGAAAGCAATTGTATCAATTTCATTAACTGTAAAATCTTGTATTTTCTTTAATTATAAATCTTGTAAATATTGTAATAAATTTAGTAATGTGAATGAGCAGCAAACGTTGTATTTTGAGAATTTATTTCTTGCGGGCTTGACAGCGTTCTACCACCGACTCTGCTGCGTAGGCTGGCTTGGACACGTCTCGTATCCGAAAAGTGGGTGCGGGTCGTGACAAGTTTTTGTGGTGGCCCATGCAGGTCTTGTTTTCGCAAAAGATTGCGAACTCATGATGGTACGTTAATCGTACTATTGCGAGCCTGCGCCCAGGAAATGCTCATTCATAATTAGGATTAAAATAATTTAAGGAAATGACTAGGAATAGGAGTCCTCATTAAATTGACCGTTGGGTAGTTAAGGTTATTAGATAGGCCATGCAATTTAGATAACTTTCTAGATCCCTACAGGTACACTATACTTTTGATATGACATTATGATCCAATATGGATCCACTATTCACTGGTAAGTTAGACTTGCCTAGAATTAAGGCATTAATTTTAACGAACTGTTTAATATTCTTTTGATGTATTAGATACAGATCTTATATCATAAGTTAGAATTGCCTGTTTTAAATACTAAGTTACCATAGGAAATTAGTTTAAATTTTATGATTCTGTTATTTGCATACGAATCTCGAAGTAGATTTATTTGAGATTTTTCCTCAACCATAGGAATGCATATAAAATAAATACTCGAATGTTTGTATTCCTTTCGTCTTTTCCTCCATGTTAACCCTTTTATTTTACGTGTTGTGACTGATAGGACAATTACCTACACTTTATTTTTAGTCAACCTGTTTGAATCTCTAGAAGCTCATGAATTTTCGGATATAGTTAAAAGAATGTTAGTTAACTAATAATGGTTAAACAGCAGCACACTGTCGTCAATTATTTGAGAGTGGAGAATGTGGGTTCATTGCAGCCAGCAGCGCACTGGCGAAGCACAACCCATAGAAATAAAATCATTTTGAGGATCATAGGTATAGAACATTGCTAAAACTATATGGTAGTTGACCTCATAGATCTTAGACACCCTTGTGTCAACGTAGGGTAGAGTATCTGATAGCCTATCACAATTGAATCACGGAACCAAGAGTTTTGCCACAGCCAGAGTATACGGGCAAGGCCTAATTCTCGGTGAGATGACTTCAGACGTGATTACCAGTTTAGGATACTATAAAGGATAAGGACTGCCCTGTATGACCCTAGATCCAAAGCCAAAACTAGTGAAAGTTCTGCCAGTTGAATAGCGTGTCTCCCAACCTGGTCTTCCGTGGTCCTTGTGATCCATTGACGAAGTAATTGGCTGACACTAACAGGTTTACTTAGAATATAGAATTTAGGGTTCCATAACCCATTAGTCGACCAAAGCCTTAGAGATAGGAAGATTATAGGAAGACTGTATAAGCAAGAACACCAGGTAGGGATTTGATTTTCCCAAAAATTCGAATTACTTATTCCTCATTCCAAAAATCTCGCCTACTTATATTTTGACTATCTTGACCAATGCTGCTATTACAGCCTAGTTTTTGTAAGCTTACTCTTTTATCGAGCTTGATTCAAGACATATGTTTATTGGGGACGCCTGCTAACATATTGTCCAATCAGAATTATTGTATTACGGTCTGATCAACCATGATGCAATTGGTTCGCTTTTTTATCTAATTACCTTACGTGGATTGAGATGTAGATGTCTCTAGGATCTCATCCGCGACTGCTTTGACAATTTCTCTTGAATTATACATTCTCCTTTGAATCACGTAATTGTATTCAGTGACATCTCTCTTGAACTCCTATTTTTTTGTCTTTCACTAATTGGAAAGACGAATGTTCGTATTTGATAGATAGGGACAACGTATCCCCATGGCTATAGTGGTTGTATACGCAAGTATAGCTACCATCGGCCAGTCCTGTGATTGGAACCTTGCCTTGAGTCACTCGTCCTCCCTTCGACCCTAAAACCTACTATCAGGGTCTTCTAGTCATGGAAGTCCGAGAATGATTAGAATTTTTCCCTTGATCAAATACCAACCTAGGAGACTACCTATTCTCAAGAGACAGATTGTTGTAAGCCTCTAATTATTTGTTTGAAGCTTGTCCTAACTAGAACCCTTGTAACAATAGTCTGGCAGGTTTGACACCAATAGAAGTTCACGACTCAGTTGTTAGAAATCTTTCTGCCTTAGAGTTGGTTACCCCGTCGACAACCTATGTATACTGTGGACGAGTAGATCGTTCTATTTTATCGACCGTGTGCCATTATACACACTCATTTTCCATTTATTGAGGAACGATCCTTGACTTGACTTATACCTACCGTACCCCGTTACGCCTTGCATCACTCTTTATTAACAAGTGTCGGGGTACAATATTCGGACTTTGAAATCCTTCCAACTTTATCATCCCTAAAACCATATCCAATTTTAAGGTGGGTAGACTGTAAGCCTTCTCAATTTTGAGATATACGAAGACTACCGATTGATTAGAATGATTTCCGTTAGGATGATTAGTACCCCATGGACTTCCACTTTCCAATTAGATCATTTTGTGTCCCCGACCGTGTCCTTAATATTCGAGCACGAGACCAGCTGTTATCTTCCAACAAATTTCATATGCAAGATCTAGAGGAGTCCACCTTCATCTAGGTATATCACGTCCCACTCAAACCCGTCCCCTTGTACCCTATTTTTATGGTACGACTTTCAGGACAAAAGGACTAGTTATAACCCTTACCATAGAACCGGTAAACTTCTCGACTACAATTAGAGACTCAACCTCGACTCATTTCCTTCGACCCAATATATGGTTGTGATCTACTCGAAGTCCACTACACACATGCCACTATGATGCCACCCCATTGAGGCCTCATGTGCTACTTAAACACAAAAGTCACCGAAGGCACATTTTGGACTTTAGGAACTTAGCTAACCAACCTGACTAGCCACTAGCTCAACCCCTTGGGTTGAAACCTATTCTAGGCTACCCTAGCCGAGTAGACATAACTTTATCTTGGGATCTTGCTCAGTCCATATAGATTGAAATCCAAAGGTTCATCTAACCAACGAGTGATATCCTTTGCTCGTGTGTTTAAATAACCACGGACAAGATCACAATCTTGATTTCCTAAATTTCGTTCCATTATGAAATCTTGTTCAGATAGAATTTTGAGAACGAAATTTAGGTATTGCACGAGTTGCAAGCCCCTCTAGGAGATGAAGAGTTCTTCGATTTAGCCAATGACTGGACTAGAATAGCTCATCTAGCAAATAAGTTAATGATTCATAAACATTCTTTCTCTATCTGTACCATAGGATACCTTCTACCGCTCTGGGAGCTTCATGCCCTTCCTATTGTAGAGTGACGACTGGTCATATTTATTAGAATTTATCGATATTTCTTAGCTACTTGTATAAATTTGTGCTTGTTGAATTTTGGGTTGCTTGATGGATATGAGGGATTATAGATACCATATGTCCTAGATATTTTTGGAAGAATTATTAGCCACTAGTTAGAAGATTATAAGGTTTTGTGACCGTGTTTTGAGGAGTAGTGTGACCTAAGGTGGGTAGAAGTCCTCGAGATTTCGCAAATACCAAATGACTAGAGAAGGCCATAAATATTTTTGGAGAAATTAAATTTAGGAGATTAAGATTGAGGTAGAGTTTCTTTTGGAATTTTAAGAATAGTTACGAATTGGAATTTCGAGGACGAAATTATTTTTAGGTGGGTAGATTTGTAGCTCCCCTTCCCGAAAATTTTAAAATATTCTATTTTTACCTATGTTAATTAAATGGTGATTTTAGATTTTATAAATAATTAATTACTATATTTAATTGTTATATTAATTGTTATAGTGTGATTTATAATTTATGCGTATATATATTATATATGTGTATGTGCATGTATATATATATATACTATATACGTGAATGTGTACGTAAATACAAATATTAATATAATAAGTATGTATATATGTAAATACATATGTATTGGTAACTCATTTGAAAGACTTGTTTTATAGAAAATGTACTATATGCATATTATATGATAAATAGATAATTATCATATAGGTATATATATACATATTTAATTATATAAGCATATAAATATATATTCAAAATTTATTGATTTATATACAAATATACATGGCATTTATATAAATGTGTACATGTGCTTGCGTATATAAATAGATATATACAAATGGGTGTGTATATATACAAATATATATTATGTGTATATACATATATATAGGTATTTGCTTATAGTATTAAAATGATAAGAAAGCCCAAACTCCAAATCAATGAACCCAACTGCTTAGGCAGCCAGACCCGGCCAGTGGGCCGAGCCCAGCTCAATGCTGAAAATAGCAGAAGCCCCACAAACCTCTCGGGCTACAACCAACCCCAGACCCCACAGCAATATACAGCAGGCCCCAACCCGAGAGCCTCCAAACCACCTATATACGCGAACACGGGGGGGGGGGGAGGGGGGGGGGGGAGTTTTCGTCGACAACTCGAAACCCTAACGTCCGCCACCCTAACCATGCGCGCCACCTTCCTGTCACGCCCCAGAACCAGAATACCGGAGAGCGGGGGCAGACATAGCCAGCTACGCAATTCCAAAGTACGTTAATACTCTGAAATTACGTATAAGCTGTCAAGACATGGGGGTTACTCTACATGCCATCAGTCAATCCTATGGTTTAACAATCCTAGGTATCTCAATCACAGGCAATTATACAAGAGCAAGAGTACGATCATCATACATACAATAGTAAGGCGTCCCGAACCATATATACATGACTGATCATGAAGCCAGTACCACAGAACTGATGACTAGCTAGAATATTAGTCGTACATGATAAGGACTAGCTATAGTCTAGAATACACATATTATGTTTATGCCCGTAGGCTACAATATCAAGGAAAATACCAAAACACGAGCTAAACACGTGCTCGGGGCTAAACATTATAAGAGAAGAATTTACATATCAGTGGGAGAATGAAGAAGAACCCACTGAGGCACTCTGGTGCTCCGGCTGGTCACCGTCGAGTGAATGGTACGGTAGATCCTTCGAGCTCTCCTATCAGAACCTGGCCATGCAAAACCAGTGGGGTCAGACCCCAAATAGCAAGTACCACAAAGGAGGCCGAACAATGTACTTAAAACCAGCAAACATAGGAAATCAACAGAGAGAGAAAGCAATAAGTAAGGGAGGATCGAGATTCGTGCAGTACCAATGCACTTAACCCGAACATAAGAAGGCAGTAAGTAAAGCATTTAGTAAACACAATTAAAAGTAGACTTGTTAAGCAAATGATCCTTTAAGAGTTATGCAAAGCAAGTAGTCATATGAACAGGTGAGATAAAGTAACTAGAGAACATATTAAATAACTAGAGCTAGGCAATATACAAAGAGAGGACGAAAGTACTATTCCGGAAGCCAGGTTACAACCCTTAAACCAAACAAGGACCGAGGTTGTAACCCTTCGCCTGAACAGAACTTGGTCTCTGATCATTTATTGCTAAAGGTGACAATCATTAAGTGACACTCAGGGAGTGACAAACAGGGAGTGACAATACAGAGTACAATACATTAGAGTGACAATCATTGCAATCATTATCCTGGAAACAATTAGGAACTGGATCTAAACAAGACTTAGACTGGGAAGGTGATATACGATGAGATAACCATGGGACTATTCAGATAACCAGGTTACAACCCGTAAACCAAACAAGGACCGGGGTTGTAACCCTTCGTCTGAACAGAACTTGGTTTCTCCCACCATTTATCGGCAAGATAAAGTAAGAAATCAGGACATGTAACAATCAAGTACAAGATCAAGACAAGACTAGACTGATCGAACTCCATCCAATATTCACGGCCAAGCAATAAGTATGGCTTGATACTTTAACTAACTAGGGTTATCACAGGCCTAATTACTAGCAAGATGCAGTGAGATTATTCCACAGCCACAAGCCCTGCAGACCATCCAGGTTATCCAGGCGAATATTAGTACAATAAGGGTGCAACACATAACCGTGTGCTGGAAGTCTGCCCTACTCGTCGGCAGGCTACAAATCCACAAGCGCGCCCAGGTAACGGGATTGCCTGTAGCTGGAAAATCTCTTCATGACTACTGGATTATTCTAGTTGTTAACCTTAGTCGGTTTCAGTGGGTACCCCTGACCGTGGTACTCAGAGGTCCCCGTCCTAGACATGATGCAAGACAAGACGGGTTCATTTGTACAAGCACAATCGTCCACGGTGTCCAAGTTATTCAATCTTGTCAAGTCGTGTTAGCCGTCGTAACAGCATTCGAGATATATCATGTCAGGTTTATCACGTCAAGAGTGCACCACGGCGGGCCACTATCAAGAATTATCATTATCACTTATCAAGAGTGCGCCACGACGGGCCACTATCAAGAATTATCATTATCACTTATCAAGAGTGCGCCACGACCGGCCACTATCAAGAATTATCATCATCTTGTTACCAATCTGGAGTGCACTACAACAGATCACCATCGTGTCAAGCAATTTCATTCATTTAAGAAATAACAAGCTATTAAGTGGGTCGTCGCAATATAGGTCAAGAATAGAAAATGTACAGTACAATCAGGAGCTCCATATTAAAAATAAAAGAAACTTGCACAGTTAGTTAATATTATATATATATATTCTTGAAGCCAAGAAAAAACTCTACAACTTTCATGTTGGGAGTTGGAAGAAATTCGAGCCATAATTCAGTCATTTAGAACATATAACAGTTAGAAATAGTCAAAAATATGCATTATGCGGCCTATTCTGCGACATGCATGCAACTGCGACACCATATGCGCCTACTGCGACATGCGCCTTAATGCGGCTCATGCGCGACATGATATGCGCCTATCATGACATGCGCCTTATGTGGCTCAACTGCGACATGATATGCGCCTACCGCGACATGCGCCTCATTGCAACATGCGCCTACTGCGACATGCGCCTTCTGCGACATGATATGCGGCTACTGCGACATGCGCTTCATTGCAACATGCGCCTACTGCGACATGCGCCTTCTGCGACATGATATGCGGCTACTGCGACATGCGCCTGATTGCAACATGCGCCTACTGCGACATGCTGTTCATGCTGCAGATGAACATAGAAATGACCAGAAATTGTTTTGGCCAAAACTTCCTCATCCGAAGTCGAAATCAAGCGAAACAAAAGCCAAAACTGCATGAAATTAAATTCTCTACAACATGGATCAATTAGTTTTCGTAAACAAGTAAGTTTGGTAGATCAAAACCCAAGAAAACCTAAAATAATATAAACTTAGATCTACAAGAATCCACCCGGTAAAATCAAAAACTCCAAGTTCTAAACATGCTTAGAATCATGAAAGGAAGAAGATGGAACCATCAAAAGTAAATTTGTTCAAGGTTCGACAAGGTGTACTTGCCTCTCCTCCTTGGTGAAGAAGGAAAGAAGAAGAAGATAAAGATGGAAAATAAAAATGAATAATGGAGGAGAGAGAGTGGTAGGTGGCTTATATAACAAGCCCAAGCAATCTCCACCATTCATTCCTCTCCACTCAATCTAAACCATACACCTCTCTCATAAGGAACCAACTAAACCAAACCAAGTCCAAGCCAAACCAAACCAAACCATGTTAAACCAAATCAATAAAACCAAGTCAAATCAAATTAAAACCAAGTCATGATTCATACCAAAATAAATGAAACAAGCCAGTATACGGGTCACCCGACGATTGTCAGAAATCCGTATAATGACAAATCAGCAACTTTAAATATTCTCAAAATTCAGGAAATACGAAATACAGCTCAAATAAATATGTATCCGTATAAAATACTGATATAGTGAGGCGGGCCTCACAACTCTCTACCCCTTAGAAAAATTCCGTCCTCGGAATTTCCTGAGACTAGTCGAGCAAGATAACAAAACAAAAGCTCCAGGAACTCAACAATCTCAATAAATCAAGCACGACATATAAGTAAAGTAAAACAGTCAGTAATATAATTAAATACGTAAGCGGTAAATAAATGCACAAGAACAAATACAATCATGATCAAGAAGGGCTGGAGGCATATGGATCAATATGTCTCCTGAGACAGTTGTGTAGAAACCAACGTCCTCGCTGGCCTAAGCTGACTCCCAAAAATGGATAAAAGTCAAGCCTCAAGGTAAGTCGGTACCAATGACTTAGTTCAAGATGTGACTCTACCCAGGACGTATCATCGTAGTTGAAACAGATACATGAACTTATCACCTGTCTCAAGATACGAAGACAGAAGAGACTGGCTGATCGAGATGGACTGATATCTCTGCGTGTATGCTGAGACTGATCCTCCATAACTGGCCTGGCTAAAGAATGCTGAGCTGTCCTCGGCAAAACACGAACAAGATAATCAGAGGGATCAAGAACAGTGCCCTTGAAAGTTGAAGGACACAAGATCAAATCATGGGAACAGGAATGACCAACGATCAAAACAGATATCAAGTCAAGTATCAGAGATAGAGAATAATCCGAAGGAGATCAATAAAGATAATCGTGATTGAGATATCTAAACATGGTAACCTCCATAAATCTGAAAATCGAGACCTGCATGGGCCACCACTAAAACCATGTCACGCCCCAGAACCAGAATACCGGAGAGCGGGGGCAGACATAGCCAGCTACGCAATTCCAAAGTACGTTAATACTCTGAAATCACGTATAAGCTGTCAAGACATGGGGGTTACTCTACATGCCATCAGTCAATCCTATGGTTTAACAATCCTAGGTATCTCAATCACAGGCAATTATACAAGAGCAAGAGTACGATCATCATACATACAATAGTAAGGCGTCCCGAACCATATATACATGACTGATCATGAAGCCAGTACCACAGAACTGATGACTAGCTAGAATATTAGTCGTACATAATAAGGACTAGCTATAGTCTAGAATACACATATCATGTTTATGCCCGTAGGCTACAATATCAAAGAAAATACCAAAACACGAGCTAAACACGTGCTCGGGGCTAAACGTTACAAGAGAAGAATTTACATATCAGTGGGAGAATGAAAAAGAGCCCACTGAGGCACTCTGGTGCTCCGGCTGGTCACCGTCGAGTGAATGGTGCGGTAGATCCTTCGGGCTCTCCTATCAGAACCTGGCCATGCAAAACCAGTGTGGTCAGACCCCAAATAGCAAGTACCACAAAGGAAGCCGAACAATGTACTTAAAACCAGCAAACATAGGAAATCAACAGAGAGAGAAAGCAATAAGTAAGGGAGGATCGAGATTCGTGCAGTACCAATGCACTTAACCCGAACATAAGAAGGCAGTAAGTAAAGCATTTAGTAAACACAATTAAAAGTAGACTTGTTAAGCAAATGATCCTTTAAGAGTTATGCAAAGCAAGTAGTCATATGAACAGGTGAGATAAAGTAACTAGAGAACATATTAAATAACTAGAGCTAGGCAATATACAAAGAGAGGACGAAAGTACTATTCCGGAAGCCAGGTTACAACCCTTAAACCAAACAAGGACCGAGGTTGTAACCCTTCGCCTGAACAGAACTTGGTCTCTGATCATTTATTGCTAAAGGTGACAATCATTAAGTGACACTCAGGGAGTGACAAACAGGGAGTGACAATACAGAGTACAATACATTAGAGTGACAATCATTGCAATCATTATCCTGGAAACAATTAGGAACTGGATCTAAACAAGACTTAGACTGGGAAGGTGATATACGATGAGATAACCATGGGACTATTCAGATAACCAGGTTACAACCCGTAAACCAAACAAGGACCGGGGTTGTAACCCTTCGTCTGAACAGAACTTGGTTTCTCCCACCATTTATCGACAAGATAAAGTAAGAAATCAGGACATGTAACAATCAAGTACAAGATCAAGACAAGACTAGACTGATCGAACTCCATCCAATATTCACGGCCAAGCAATAAGTACGGCTTGATACTTTAACTAACTAGGGTTATCACAGGCCTAATTACTAGCAAGATGCAGTGAGATTATTCCACAGCCACAAGCCCTGCAGACCATCCAGGTTATCCAAGCGAATATTAGTATAATAAGGGTGCAACACATAACCGTGTGCTGGAAGTGTGACCTACTCGTCGGCAGGCTACAAATCCACAAGCGCTCCCAGGTAACGGGATTGCCTGTAGCTGGAAAATCTCTTCATGACTACTGGATTATTCTAGTTGTTAACCTTAGTCGGTTTCAGTGGATACCCCTGACCGTGGTACTCAGAGGTCCCCGTCCTAGACATGATGCAAGATAAGACGGGTTTATTTGTACAAGCATAATCGTCCACGGTGTCCAAGTTATTCAATCTTGTCAAGTCGTGTTAGCCGTCGCAACAGCATTCGAGATATATCATGTCAGGTTTATCACGTCAAGAGTGCGCCACGGCGGGCCACTATCAAGAATTATCATTATCACTTATCAAGAGTGCGCCACGACGGGCCACTATCAAGAATTATCATTATCACTTATCAAGAGTGCACCACGACGGGCCACTATCAAGAATTATCATCATCTTGTTACCAATCTGGAGTGCACTACAACGGATCACCATCGTGTCAAGCAATTTCATTCATTTAAGAAATAACAAGCTATTAAGTGGGTCGTCGTAATATAGGTCAAGAATAGAAAATGTACAGTACAATCAGGAGCTCCATATTAAAAATAAAAGAAACTTGAACATTTAGTTAATATTATATATATATTCTTGAAGCCAAGGAAAAACTCTACAACTTTCATGTTGGGAGTTGGAAGAAATTCGAGCCATAATTCAGTCATTTAGAACATATAACAGTTAGAAATAGTCAAATATATGTATTATGCGGCCTATTCTGCGACATGCATGCAACTGCGACACCATATGCGCCTACTGCGACATGCGCCTTAATGCGGCTCATGCGCGACATGATATGCGCCTATCGCGACATGCGCCTTATGTGACTCAACTGCGACATGATATGCGCCTACCGCGACATGCGCCTTATTGCAACATGCGCCTACTGCGACATACGCCTTCTGCGATATGATATGCGGCTACTGCGACATGCGCTTCATTGCAACATGCGCCTACTGCGACATGCGCCTTCTGCGACATGATATGCGGCTACTGCGACATGCGCCTCATTGCAACATGCGCCTACTGCGACATGCGCCTTCTGCGACATGCTGTTCATGCTGCAGATGAACATAGAAATGACCAGAAATTGTTTTGGCCAAAACTTCCTCATCCGAAGTCGAAATCAAGCGAAACAAAAGCCAAAACTGCATGAAATTAAATTCTCTACAACATGGATCAATTAGTTTTCGTAAACAAGTAAGTTTGGTAGATCAAAACCCAAGAAAACCTAAAATAATATAAACTTAGATCTACAAGAATCCACCCGGTAAAATCAAAAACTCTAAGTTCTAAACATGCTTAGAATCATGCAAGGAAGAAGATGGAACCATCAAAAGTAAATTTGTTCAAGGTTCGACAAGGTGTACTTGCCTCTCCTCCTTGGTGAAGAAGGAAAGAAGAAGAAGATGAAGATGGAAAATAAAAATGAATAATGGAGGAGAGAGAGTGGTAGGTGGCTTATATAACAAGTCCAAGCAATCTCCACCATTCATTCCTCTCCACTCAATCTAAACCATACACCTCTCTCATAAGGAACCAACTAAACCAAACCAAGTCCAAGCCAAACCAAACCAAACCATGTTAAACCAAACCAATAAAACCAAGTCAAATCAAATTAAAACCAAGTCATGATTCATACCAAAATAAATGAAACAAGCCAGTATACGGGTCACCCGACGATTGTCAGAAATCCGTACAATGACAATTCAGCAACTTTAAATATTCTCAAAATTCAGGAAATACGAAATACAGCTTAAATAAATATGTATCCGTATAAAATACTGATACAGTGAGGTGGGCCTCACACTTCCCCTCTCCTTGGGCGGCCATCCGCCGCCGGCGCAGCCACCACACGCGGTCGGGGCGGCCTGAGACCGCGCGCGCGCACGTGAGACGGAGAATGGCAACAGCAACAGTGGACAGCGGGTGCAACTTCGAGTTGCATTTTCTCCACCCTCGTTCATCGAATTCCTGAACCAATTATTCTGGTACGATCACGATATGACCCTCTTCGATTCTGTTCAAGTAGAATTAATTTTATTAGACTATACCGATCAGGAGATCGTCGCAAAAAACCCGAAAAACATGTTCGAAAACAGGACCAATAAGAGTCCAATCACCCAAGTTTGACGATCGATTCTGATCGATCTAGTATCATGTTAGAAAAACTATTTGAAGGTGTTTATTGACAACATGTAGGGCTTCAAATTCCTTTTTACAGAATTTGATTTCATCGACTACATGCCGAGGAATCGGATTCCGAAGTTTTCCAAAAACTTGTTTTAAAAACTAGAAAATTGTTCCACACGACGTGCGTCCCACCATTCCGGGCGACGTGGTCACGAACCGAAGGCATCGAAAGTTGCGTAACGGCTTCGTGGTCGTGTGGGCTTTGGCGGAATTCAAATTGGTCGCGTGTGCGCGACGAATTTGATGCGTATCCGTCGAAATTTACCGTATCGTGCACTTTGCAAAATTTTCAATTACTTTGTGCACGCTCGTCAGATCGAGACGAAACTTGTGCCAACAGAATTGTATCATTTTTTTGGTCCTGCATGCCAAGTTTGGTCCGATTCTGAGACCGTTGATAAAATCGTCGTTTTGCGGGCCCCACGGTCCCACTCAACGGGCGATTTTGTGCACGGCCTGTCGGAATCCAACTTTGGACATACGGTTGGGTTCGTATCGGAAAACCGGATTCGTAGATATATAGTTTGACGACTTTAGAGACCATTGACTCTGGCACGCTTTTCGGTGCAAAGCGGGTTCAACGGCGGACACCGTTTTTGCCCGAAATTACCATTTTGCCCATGTGTCCAGAATTGGACTTAAGGACAGGCAATCCTAGCTAATTTGATTATTCTGAAAACGTTGGTAATATTTATTTCAGCATCCGGAGACTTCTACATGTGTTGAGTGATTGTGGCTCATTAAGTGGTATGGTATAGTAATGGTTTCTCCAGCTAAGGACCTCAGACAAGTGCACTTTCTGATTGCTTTTTGATTCATAGTAGTCTTTTCATTTTATGTCTATACATATATTTTGCTACTTTTTGACACGTTCGTCACACGGAGTAGTCGGAAGGAAAAATATCTTAGTAGACATGTGGACTACCCAGAAATATCCCCGTGTCTTTCGTGAATGCTAGCTGCTGCACATGACACGTGTAGTATGCCTTATTTACCCCCTAGCTGTTCACATGTTGAAACAGGTATTTCACACCACCTAGATAGATGTCTTTTATTAGTTTTTCCTTGTTTACTTCTTTATCGTGCTATGTCATCAGTTTTCTTACTAGCTTTCATATTCCATATGCTATTTTCATGTCTTGTTAATTCTATTATGTTTTACATTGCCGTCGATTTGTGTGCTTGTTCCATTCCTGACTGGAAACCATTATTTTTCAGGTTTAGCCGCGATCACTCTTAGCACTGGGAAGACTTGGGTATGCTGAGGTCGACCTAGAAATAGAAAACAATTGTATCAATTTTATTAACTGTAAAATCTTGTATTTTCTTTAATTATAAATCTTGTAAATATTGTAATAAATTTAGTAATGTGAATGAGCAGCAAACGTTGTATTTTGAGCATTTATTTCTTGCAGGCTTGACAGCGTTCTACCGCCGACTCTGCGGCGTAGGCTGGCTTGGACACGTCTCGTATCCGAAAAGTGGGTGCGGGTCGTGACAAGTGCCTACGAGCCGAGTCCGAAGGCTCCCTTCGGATTCCGACACCAAATTCTGGGGTATAAATTCTAAACTCTTGATTGATTTCAGTTTTTGGGTTTATTTTGTTTGTCGATGATGTTGCTGGATCTCGATCCCTACATAAAAAAGGTTTCGATCGACTGATACGTGTTGGGTTCGATTTTGGCTTGACGATCCTACGATTGTCTTTGTTTGTGAGGCGGGAATGATCTTTAGATCATGTTCGGTTCTTTACTTGTTGTTGGATCATTTTCGGTTTCGGGTTACCTAGCTGGTGTTGGAATTATTTGTGATGCATGCATTGTTGGTTTGGATTTCTTGTATAAATTGTTGCTTCGGTTCTCCTTTCTATACTTGTTGTGGGATGTTGGTTTAGGTTTTCCTTATTATACATGTTGGGTTGGGAAAGATTTCTTTGTTGTAGGAGATGTTTTGCTATTTGGATTAAAATTGTTGGTTGGGTATCTATTCTGCATGATGGATTTATCTTGGTACTATTGGTGTTTTTGTTGGGAGCTTTTCGATATAAATCACATGCGGGTATATATTAGTTGGGAGTATTTCTATTTCGGAATTGACATCTCCATTAGCATGCATGCGTCGTTGATTTTGGGACTACGTCCACTATGCCATGCCTAGATGTTTTACTTTATTTGTCGGTTTTAGTTTTTATTAGAGTACTCTGATATTCTGGGTGTTGGTCGTTCGACCAAATGAACCAAAGCGTTGCAGATCGTATCGGATACACTGGCTCCGTGTCGGAACGTGTCCTATACGTGTTATGGCATGCTAGTACAGCAGATGATGATTGATCCTTATCTAAGACATCTTATATATCTCATTTCGTTTTTTGTCGTTATCGTAGTTTGTATGTTGGTACTGTTGGGTTGTTCATTCTGGGTGCAGGTACGCTCGTGTTTGTACGAGTCGATACTGGACACGGATGTGAGGATACCTTCGTGTCGATGATGTAGCCTCTCCACGGTTGCAGCCGCGACCCGGCGAGACATTGTGCGTGCCTGCGAGCCGAGTTCGAAGGCTCCCTTCGGATTCCGATACCAAATTCTGGGGTATAAATTCTAAACTCTTGATTGATTTCAGTTTTTGGGTTTATTTTCTTTGTCGATGATGTTGTTGGATCTCGATCCCTACATAAAAAGGATTTCGATCGACTGATACGTGTTGGGTTCGATTTTGGCTTGACGATCCTACGATTGTCTTTTTTTGTGAAGCGGGAATGATCTTTAGATCATGTTCGGTTCTTTATTTGCGGTTGGATCATTTTCGATTTCGGGTTACCTAGCTGCTGTTGGAATTATTTGTGATGCATGCATTGTTGGTTTGGGTTTCTTATATAAATTGTTGCTTGGGGTCTCCTTCCTATACTTGTTGTGGGATGTTGGTTTAGGTTTTCCCTATTATACATGTTGGTTTGGGAAAGATTTCTTTGCTGTAGGAGATGTTTTGCTATTTGGATTAAAATTGTTGGTTGGGTATCTATTATGCATGATGGTTTAACTTGGTACTGTAGGTGTTTTTGTTGGGAGCTTTTCGATATAAATCACATGCGGGTATATATTAGTTGGGAGTATTTCTATTTCGGGAATGACATCTCCATTAGCATGCCTGCATCGTTGATTTTGGGACTACGTCCACTATGCCATGCCTAGATGTTTTACTTTATTTGTCGGTTTCGGTTTTTATTAGAGTACTCTGATACTCTCGGTTTTTTGATATAAATCACAGACTCTATAATTGACAGACTCTAAAAGTGAGGGTTTTGCTTTCTTTTTCAGGGTTGTGCTATACGTACATGTGCTATGGACAGTCTTCATGTGACCAAGTTGAAGCGTTATAAGTGTGCTTCTTCGCTACAGTATCTGTGAGATTTTTGATGTCGATAGTTTTGATGTAGCTAAAGTGTACTCTATATTGGATACTCTATATATTTTGAGTAGATGTATATAATAAAACGGAAAAATGTAGAATGGTAGCTAAAATACTCTATTTTGAGACAATAAAATGGAGAATGGTACTTTATATTACATTTCAATGCTTTGTTGTGAATATGGTTCAAAGTGGTTGTTTTCGAATTGAATTGAGCAGCGTTTGGAATGAATAACATGCAGTATAGAGCATTATAAATTTGATACAACGACCATATACAGCGGTTTTTTATAACTATCCATAACGCTTTGAAAATAAAATGTAGCAGAAATTCAACCTATTAATGACGGTTTTGGATGAATTATCTATAACGCTTTTAAAAACATTTATAACACCCAATTTCATAACGCTTGGACTGAGAAAAAACGCATCATGGTTTGCAATTAATGACGCTTTTTAGCCGTCATTAAAAGGTATTTTTGTTGTAGTGATGCTGCATCAGAACACATCATAAACCTCTGCCTGAAGCATCACAATACACTGAAAATCCTCCGGTTCCATCTGGAAGCGTGAGAATAGGAGCCGTCATCAAGCCTTGCTTCAAACTCTCAAAAGAATCCCGGCACTCTGCTGTCCAAGCAAACTGCACATCCTTGCGGGTCAACTGGGTCAATGGCGCTGAAATTTGAGCGAAGTCTGAAACAAATCGTCGGTAGTAGCCGGCTAATCCAAGAAAACTGCAAACTTCTGCAACTGTGCTAGGCACTGGCCATGACTCAATAGCCACGATCTTCTGGGGATCCACTTCTACTCCTCCTCTGGTGATAATATGACCCAAGTACGAAATACGATCGAGCTAGAACTCGCATTTGCTGAACTTGGCATACAACTGGTGCTCTCTGAGAATCTGAAGAACAACTCTGAGATGCTGCTCATGTTCCGCTTCATTCTTGCTATAGACCAGAATATCGTCTAGGAACACAATCACGAACTGATCCAAATAAGGCATGAAGATGCGATTCATGAGGTCTATGAATACAGCCGATGCATTAGTCGCTCCAAATGGCATCACAAGGAACTCCCAATGCCCATACCGGGATCGGAATGCTGTCTTCGGGATGTCCTGCTCTCTGACTCTGATCTGATGATATCCTGAGCGTAAGTCGATCTTCGAGAATACTGCTGCCCCCTTGAGTTAATCAAACAAGTCATCTATCCTCGGGAGAGGGTATCTGTTCTTGATTGTCACTGAGTTCAAGGTACGATAATCAACACATAATCTAGACGTACCATCCTTCTTTTTCACAAGAAGCATCGTGGCTCCCCAAGGCGATCCACTAGCACGAATGAATCCCTTGGTCCTGAGTTCTTCAATCATCTTATACAATATCTCTAGCTCTGACGGCGCCATCCTGTAGACTCTCTCTGACACTGGGGCTGTCCCGGGAATCAAGTCGATGGTGAACTCGATCTCCCGCTCCGACGGTATCCCTGGAAGCTCTTCTGGAAAAACATCTAGAAACACTTCGACTATCCGGGGCAACTGCACTGCTGCTACCGCCATCCGCAACACTGGAGGAGAAGGTTCAACTTCGCCTCGGGAGAAGAAAAACTCCGGCTCGCCTGGGATGCTAAAAACAACCCTGCCAATATGGCAGTCTATCCTAGCATACTGGTCTCTCAACCAATCCATCCCTAAGACCACATCATAATCGGCCATCGGGAACTCTATCAATCTAGCGGGAAATTCTCTACCGCTAACTACGATCCGACACGAGGAAAACACTCTATCTACTCCCACAAGTCCGTTACCAGTAAGTATATTGAGCCTTACTGATAATGACTCGGGCTCCAATCCTATCCGTGTCACGAATCGTGCAGACATAAATGAATGCGAGACACCAGAATCAAATAATACTGAAGCTGGAAAGGTGTTGACGAGAATAGTACCTGCCACCACCTCACCTGGTGCTATTCCTTCTTCTCCCATGGTCAAAGCCAGCACTTGACCATGTCCTCTGGGTGTGGGTCCCCTCTGCTGAAAATTCCTCTACCTGCTCAGGATCAGGGCTTGGGCTTGGACATACTGCTGCGGTCTCTGCTGCTGGAACGCCTGGGCCTGCGTCGGCAATGGCCTCGAGAACGGGTACTGCAGCTGCTGCTGGACTGGTGCTGGTCCTCTAACTGAAGAACTAGAAAAAGATGATGATGAACTCCCCCTGTTCGGGCAGTTCCCAACCTTGTGGTCCGGGGCACCACAAACCAATTATAATCTACGTGCTCTGCGATACTCTGATACTACATGCCCGGGCTTCCCGCAGTGTAAACATCCCGCAGCGAAAGACTGCTTCTGCTGCTACTGAGGGTGCGTCGGGGCTGAATGCTGAACCGACGTCACTGAGGCCGCCCGCCTCGGAGCTCCAATAGTCAAAGCCCTGGCCGCCGGGGCTGGTGCCGAAGACTGATTCAACTGGTCGAGGGATCGTTTCTGACCTCCGGTCCTATCCACGATCCTCTGGGAGGTATACTCATGCCTCCTGGCTGCTCTCAAGACCGCATCAAACGTATGATGCTCGAACTGCTCCACCGCCAGCAAAATCTCTAGGTGGAGTCCCTGCTGAAACCACTGGGCTCTATCAAACTCGGTCCCCACCAAGGTGGGAGCAAACCGACTAAGCCTGGAAAACTTGGCCGCATATCCATCGACCGTGCCCATCTGCTTCAGATTGGTGAACCTCGTCTGTAGGTCGTACCGAGCTACAGCATCAAAATACTTAGTCTAGAATCTCTCCCGGAATACTGTCCATGAAATAGGGGCCACTAATCCAACGGCCTGTGCCTCCCACCAGCTGCGGGCAAGATCCAACAACTACAGGCGCACTACGACCACCTTCTCGGCTTCTGCAGTCCTGGATGCTTCTAGAATCACCTCCGTGTCCTGAAGCCACGCATCTGCAGCGATCGCATCTTCACTGCCGTCGAAGAAGGGAGGGTTCAAGCGCTTGAAGCTGTTGGCCGCGCTGTTACCCTGATGACCTCCTCTGGTCAAAGCATCTGCCACCGCCTGGTGCAAGGCATCTCTGCGATGATCCTGGGAAGCTAATAACGTCCTGATGAGACCTACCAAAGTACCATCATCCGGCTCTGCAGGCTGAACTGGATGGACTGGTGGATCTCCTTCGATAGGCACGACTCTGGAGGCTACTCCGGAATGCTGGACTTGATCTCCGGGTTGCTGCTGGTCCACGGGAGGTGCTCCGCCTTGCCGATCGGCAGGTCCAGGAACAATACCGCTGAAGAAGACGACATAGGGAACAATAAGGAAGGACCAGGACAGATCAACGATACAAGCATGTGATCAGGACAAGAATTTTCAGGGATCAAGAGGATACGAGTAGAGATCAAGGACGAGTGCTGATTGAGACATCTATTCGGTAAACCCTCATATATCTTGATTTACAAGACCTGCATGGGCCACCACTAAAACCATGTCACGCCCCAGAACTAGAATACTGGAGAGTGGGGGCAGACATAGCCAGCTACGTATATTGAAGTACAACCCACCTCGCTATACGGTCACGACTGTCTAGATACATGAGGCTTTAACTACAATCCATCAGTCACCTATGGTCATGAACAAGCCTATTGTCTCAATCTCAAGAAAGCAATAATAGTAACAAGATGTCAGAGCACCAAATATATAATAGTAAGGCGTCCCATACATTACATATTGGATGATCATGAAGCTAGTCGTACAAAATATTAGGACTAGCAAGAGTTCAGTCATACATGATCAATCCTAGGATTTGTCAATCATGTTACAGCCCGTAGGCAGACAGTAAATTAAGGTGCAATACGAGCTAACAAGTGCTCGTCGGCTAAACGTTTCAAAAGAATAATTTTACAATAAAGTGGGAGGACAAAAAGAAACCCACTCGTTGCCAGGGTTACGCCTGGTGGTCACCATCTGGCTGAAAGACTGGTAGATCCTCTGGTACTGCTCCGATATCTGGCCATACAAAACCAGCTGGGTCAGACCCCAGAAAGAGCAAGTGCCACAAAGGAAGCTTCACTTAGGAACTAAAACCAACATATCACAATAGAATATCAAAATAATAATTAAAGAACTGATGATAATAAAAATAGAGACAACAACAGTAAACTGAGTACGAGGAGACCATTCAAGTAGCCAGGCCACAACCCTTAAACCAAACAAGGACCGGGTTGCAGCCCTTCACCTGAATAGAAACCCGTCTCAAATACTATTAGAAAAGTAACAAGACAATAAACGAAGAGAGGACACAGAACTGCTCCGGGAGCCAGGTTACAACCCTTAAACCAAACAAGGACCGGGGTTGTAACCCTTCGCCTGAACAGAACTGGACCCCTGATCTTTATTGTTAAGACAAGCACAATTAATCATGTCTTGTCATAATCTTGTACAGGATTGGGACAAGACTAAACTGGGATAAACTCCATCCAATCAATCACGGCCAAGCAAGAGTACGGCTTGATACTTTTAACTAACTAGGGTTATCACAGGCCTAGTTACTAGCAAGATGCAATGAGATTATCCCAACAGCCATAAGCCCTGCAGACCATCCGATTATCCTGGTCGAATGCCCATTTATGAAGGATGCAACACGTGACTGTGTGCTGGAAATGTGTCCTACTCGTCGGTAGGCTACAAGTCCACTTGATGCGCCCAGATAACGAAATTCCCTGTAGCTGGAAAATCTCTTCATTGCTACTGGATTATTCTAGTTTATTAGCCTTAGTCAATTGCAGTAGGTATCCCTGCCTGACCGTGGTACTCAGGGATTCCATCCTAGACATGATTCAAGACAGTACTGGTTTATTTGTGCAAACGCAATCGCCCACGGTGTCCAGGTCATTCATATTTGTCATGTCAGGCTAGCTGTCGTAACAGCATGTCGAGATACATCATGATATATCAGGTCAGGTTTACTTATCAAGAGTGCGCCACGGCGGGCCACTACAGTATTCCTGGTATCATATCTGAATTTACAAGGCATAAGCATAGATGTGACATTTCAATTTAATAATAATAATAATAATAATAATAAAATAATAATAATAAAATAATAATAATAAAAGGGCAGAACCATGGAAGGAGCCAGACAGCTAAAGGGAATAAACTCATGCGGCTGTGGGGAGGCAGTGCCATGCGGTTCGGGAAGGAAGGGAGCGCATGCGGCTCGAAAGCGAAGCAGGGCTCATGCGGCAGCGGAGAACACAGGCGTATGCGGCTGAAGGCAACAAGTCCATGCTGCTGGAACTGCGCGCTTATACGGCTAAGTGTGAGGAGAGCACATGCGGCTAGAACAGGAGCAGTGCCATGCGGCTGGATCAATAAGTCCATGCGGTTAAGAAAAGTCGGGCCTTTATGCGTCATCGGAGAAATATCTCCATGCGGCTAAGAAAAGTCGGGCCTTTATGCGGCAGCGGAGAAGTATCTCCATGCGGCTAAGAAAAGTCGGGCCTTTATGCGGCAACGGAGAAGTATCTCCATGTGGCTGGGAAGAACAAGTCTTATGTGGCTAAGAAGGAAGGAGCACATGCAGCTAGAAGTAATGTGGGCCTATGCGGCTAAGAAGTTGCCAGAGCCCTATGCGGCTACAAAAGTTAAGAATTTCATGCGGCTGAGTAATCCGGCCATGCGGCCAAGGGTGTTCGGGTCTCATGCGGCCAGAAAGAAGGGAGGCTCTTATGCGGCTCGGGATTAAAGTTCATGCGGCTGACAGAGACTTGCCGGATGAATATTCATGCGGTCAAGTACTGTCATGCAGCCAAGAACTGATCATCTTCTCCATTATTCTGAGGAGAAGAACCATGCAAGCCATGGCTCCCAAGCTCCATAATTCCATCATCCAGAGTCCAAATTCGAACTTCCATAGGTCAAAATGGGACAGAATCGAATGCTCTACAACATGGAACCATCAAAACTTGAAAATAACAATGTTAAGTAGATCAAAATCCAAGAAATCCAAAAATACTATAAACTTAGATCTACACAAACTGAGCCATGGAAATTAGAAATACCAAATACTAAAGTGTGTTAGGATCTTGTGAGGAAGAGAATGGAACAATAAAAACGTAGTTCCTCCATGAAGCAAGCTACACTTGCCTAAGAGCTCTCTCTCTCTTCCTGGTGGTTGAAGAAGTAATGGTGGAGAAGAAGAAATAAATGAAGAGAGAGAATGAGGGAATGGTTTAATAAAGGAGGATGGTGGTGGTAGGTGGGTTCTCCCCTTGGTTCATGATGAACCAAGGCAAACCAAGCCTAGCCGAACCAACCCAAGGTAAACCAAGCCATGAAATGCCAAGATAAGCCAAGCAAGGAATCATGCAATACGAGATAAAATACGTATATATATTCCAAAATACGTAATACGAACCACAGGCATTACACGTCGCGACCGGATCAACTTCACGCACAGCAACATATCCGCCAAGGGGATGCAGGCCGTGCAAGAGTTCACCCGCTCGAGCTCCCTCTCCGACTTCACCCCCGAGACCGTCATGGAGATCCTCTGCTTCGCCAACAAGTTTTGATGCGAGGGCCTGAAATCCACCTGTGACGCCAAGCTTGCCGGCCTCGTCCGTAGCGTGGAAGACTCATAAATAGGGTTCCGTCCCTGGCACCACAGTTGCCGCCGGATACGGGGGCGTCGACGGAGAAGACAGATCTGGCGACGGCGGCGGAGGAGATTTCGGCGGCGAGGGAGGGGGAGTTGGTGGTGGAGTTGACGAGGACGAGGTTGGGGAGGGAGGAGAGGATGACGGAGCGGACGGAGGACGGGGTGGAGAGCATGGTGAAGACTACGTCGGAGGAGGCGGCGGCGGAGAGGTCCTAATTTCGTCACGAGATGGGAAAGGGAAAACTTGATCGAGAGAAGAAAACATAGATGAGAGGGGTATTTTCGTTACGTAAATAGGGTTAAACTCATATGCTGTTAGTTTTTCACGTTTTTCGTCCAATGTGGAATAACTTATACATTTAGCAAACAATGTGGGGTGCACCCCATAAATATGTCATCCAAGTGGGGTGCTACTCAAATTTTTTTCATAAATATTCTCAGTTTTAACTGGTATGTGGGTGCGAGTGGGGGTGGGTAGAGATCGGGAGAATAATTGGGATTCTAATTGAGAGAATTGAGAAGGGAAGGGTAAAAACGTCACCAAAATATGATGAGAAGGTCGTTAATTTGGGCAGCAGGCGTAAAGTGTAAGAAGGAAAAGAAAAAAAAAAAACGGGGTTTCTTGATAATTATCCTGTTTAGTAGTACTCTAACTTCTTGTTATTTCATCTTTTGGTACTCTATATAGTTTGACAAAGTATTATTCTTTCTTGCTGTGCCGTTTGAATCACTCTCTTCTGAGGATCACCATTCCATCTCCTTTTTTTTATCCTTTCTTTCTCTCTTCTTTCTTTTGATCCGTTATTTACACCGCGATCCTCCAATTGTTCTCTCTCTCTCTCTCTGTAGCTAAGTACCCCTAATTTGATCAATTTGGGTGGAGATTGGAGGGGAGGGGAGGGAATAGGGGGATGTCGGATGCTGTGATCAATGGCGTGGCCGGCGCCGGAGGAGGAATCATCGCTCAGCTCCTCACTTATCCCTTACAAACTGTCGGTGAATGAATTCCTCTCCTTCCTAAACCCTACTCTAAACTACTAATTTAAGTAAGTAATTAATGGAATGGTTATGATTAATTAATTTTCCAATTCCCATCTCAGGTCAATACTCGTCAACAGACCCAACGCCACCCATCAAAATCGAAGAAGACGAAGAAAGATCATGGAACCATTCAACAGCTGTGCCTGGTTGGTTGGTTGAGTTGATCTCCTTCCATCCGCCTTCACTACTTTCTTTATTCACTCACAAATTTCTTTTGCTTCCAGGTAGTGAAACATGAGGGATGGGGAAAGCTCTACGGAGGCTTGTCTCCGTCCCTAGTTGGCACCGCAGTGTCCCAGGTGAGCCAGCTTGCAGCATGTTTTTATTTCTACTTTCCGTTCTTCTATATCACATTACTGCTTTTCTAAATATTATTGATTGCTTGCTATGAAGATTATGTCCTGTTCTTCAACATAAGATCCAATGGTTGTCTATATTACATGGCATCCAATGGTTGATGATTCCTATGACCTGACAAAATCATGTCACCTTCACCACAATGGATTTATTTTAGTCATATCATCCAAAGCCATCTAACTTATTCATGATTCATGACCCCAAAACTTCCTATATATATATATATATATATATATATATATATATATATATATAGAAAATTTATGAAATGCCCAAAAATTTAAAAAGTTTTATGAAAAACCCACCGCAAAAGAAACTTTCATCGCGTGCCCAGCATTATCTTAAAAATATATAAAAGGGGACGGCATGACCCTTTTGCCCTTCTAATTTATTAAGAATATCCACAAACCCAGCAACTCTTCAGAAAAACGGTTCGATTCCAGAAGAGGGAGAATTACATACAAACCAAGCAACTCTTCAAAAAAACGTTTCGATCGCTCCCTCCTCTTCCATACTCTGTTCGCTTTCGATTTTAGGTCATCTCCTCCAAAAATCTTAGAAATTTCTTACAAGAAAGCGCCAGCGAATCTCCATTCGTAAGTTTCATACAATGTCGCAATCATCATCAATGGATGTAGACCGAGTTAGAAAAGACGGAGAACAAGTAGATGTTGGAAAACAAAAGAAACAAGGGGTGAAAGTTAAGAGGGTTGCTCGTAAACGAAACATCACAAAAGAAAAAGAAGTGCAAGAAGAAATAGAAGAACAAGAACACGGAGAACAACAAGAACAACAAGAACAACAAGAATAAGAAGTAGCAGGAGGAGAAGAAGAAGATCAAGAAGAAGGGAAAAAAAGGTAAAACTTTGAGTCATGTTCATTCTCCGTTTATATTGACGCGGCAAATGAGAATGATCATTCTCCGTCTATAAAATACACGGAGGATGCCCTTTCTGTGTCATTTGAACTAGAAATGGCCATTCTCCGTGTTAAAATACACGGACAATGACGTTCTCCCTTGTAATTTGACCTAGAAATGTTCATTCCCCGTGTATCTAACACAGAGAATAAATATTCTCCGTGTTAAAACACACGGAGAATGACATTTTCTGTGTATTTTGGTATAGAAATGAACATTCTCCGTGTTTTAACACTGAGAATTACATTCTCCGTGTTAAAATACACGGAGAATGACATTTTCTTTGTATTTTGACCTAGAAAAGGCCATTCTCCGTGTGTTTTTGACACGGAGAATGTAATTCTCCGTGTTTTTTGACACGGAGAATGTTATTCCCCGTGTTAATACACACGGAGAATGGCATTCTCCGTGTTAAAACACACGGCGAATGGCATTTTCTGTTTTTTTTGACCAGAGAATGAGCATTCTCCGTGTTTCTCACACGGAGAATGTTATTCTCCGTGTCAATATACACGGAGAATGACATTTTCTTGTATTTTGTCCTGAGAATGAGCATTCTCCGTGTATCTAACACGGAGAATGTTATTCTCCGTGTTAAAATACACGGAGAATGGCGTTCTCCCATGTATTTTGACCTAGAACTGGTCATTCTCCGTGTATTAACACGGAGAATGTTATTCTCCGTGTTAAAATACACGGAGAATGGCATTTTCCCTTGTATTTTGACCTAGAGATGGCCATTCTCCGTGTATCTAACACGGAGAATGGCATTTTCTGTGTATTTTGTCCTGAGAATGAGCATTCTCCGTGTTTCTAACACGGAGAATGTTATTCTCCGTGTTAAAATACACGGAGAATGGCATTTTCTTGTATTTTGTCCTGAGAATGAACATTCTCCGTGTTTCTAACACGGAGAATGTTATTCTCCGTGTTAAAATACACGGAGAATGTTATTCTCCTTGTATTTTGACCTAGAACTGGTCATTCTTCGTGTATTAACACGGAGAATGTTATTCTCCGTGTTAAAATACACAGAGAATGGCATTTTCCCTTGTATTTTGACCTAGAGATGGCTATTCTCCGTGTATCTAACACGGAGAATGACCATTCTCCGTGTTAAAACACACGGAGAATGACATTTTTTGTGTATTTTGTCCTAGAAATGAGGCATTATCCGTGTTTCTAATACGGAGAATGTTATTCTCCGTGTTAAAATACACGGAGAATGACATTTTCTGTGTATTTTGTACTGAGAATGAACATTCTCCGTGTTTCTAACACGGAGAATGTTATTCTCCGTGTTAAAATACACGGAGAATGACATTCTCCTTGTATTTTGACCTAGAACTGGTCATTCTCAGTGTATTAACACGGAGAATGACCATTCTCTGTATCAAAGTAAACGGAGAATGATCATTCTCCGTGTAAAAATACACGGAGAATGACATTTTCTGTGTATTTTGTCCTAGAAATGATCATTCTCCGTGTAAAAATACACGGAGAATGTCATTTTCCGTGTAAAAGTAAACGGAGAATGTTCATTCTCCATGTTAAAATACACGGAGAATATCATTCTCCGTGTATTTTGACACGGAAAATGATCATTCTCCGTGGTTGAATAGCGGAGAATGGTCATTCTCCTTATTATAATAAAGAAGAATGTTGACGTAAACCTAATTGTTGTTTTTTTAGGAAAAAAAACTGTCAGGAACAAAGAAGAAAGACTTTTCCGTGCAACATTCACCCCAATACTCTCTCTTATGGTTGAGGTGAAGGAAAAGTGTGGCCATTTGCCTGAAGCAGTTATTGAAACCTTGAAGAATGTTGGATTCTACAATTTCGTAGATGTATTCTACAGATCCAAGGTAAAAAAGGCAGAACTATCTAAAGTCACACAAGGTCTGGAGAACCTGATGGGGACTTACTTGGAAGAAGATGGCATTGGATATTTCCAATTGAGCAGCAGTGTCAAGGTAGCACCAACTGCTGATGAGATGGCAACCATTTTCGGTCTGCCAATGAATGATGACAGTGAAGTTGATGAGAAGTATCTAAAGATCATCACTGAAAAACAGAAGACCCCCCCACCAGCAGACTCATTCAGCATGTGTACAGAACACTTCAAAAGATTGCTGATAAATTCCAAGGAAAAAAATGTAGAAGTCTCAAATGCAGAAGTTAAGAAAAGGATCTTAGAGCTGTTGGGGGACAGAAATGCAAGTCCTGATGTGTTGGCCAAGTTAATAGTATTCAACTTGTGCCAAACAGCATTCTTCACCAGAATGGGTGGGTCGAACTTGCCGTACAAGTTCTTCGCTCTGGTGGAGAGCATAGATGTTATAAAAAGCATCTGTTGGCCACGGATTATTTTGGGGTACGTCATGGACAACATAAAGAGGGCTGTTACAAAAGCTGAAGATGGGGACATTGAGATATCGTACAAGAAGATTGAAGGTTGTACGATATATTTCTTGTATTGGTTTGCAGAGCACAGTCAACTGTTAGAAAGGAAGTGCAAACCAATAAGCGCATACCCGAGATTCTATACATGGGATGGGAATAGAATCTCGATATTCCTCAAAAATGAATATCAAGGGGCTCAAACGAATTCTGAATTGATATTCAAAGATTTTGTTACATTGACTGTTGAAGAAGTAGAAGACCCAGCAGAGCAGCATAGTATAGAAGGTGGAGATAATGCTGTTGATGAAGAAGAACCACAAGCTGTAGCCCAAGCACCAGCAACAAACATAGCTGAGAATGAAGATATATTGCGTGTCTTGGAGGAGAAATCTCAGCTTATCGCTGAGAATGAGCAACTCCAAGAAAGAGCCCAAAAACTAGAGGCAGATGTAGCCCAACATCGTGCTGTGGAGCTCGTTACTGATGGCTTGGAGAAGGAGTTAGACTCTATAAGGAACGAGAAATCGCTCCTTATTGCTGATAATGAGAAACTCCGTAGAAGAGTTGAAGAACTGGAGGCAAACGGGTCGGAACAGGAACTAGACTCCCTGAGAAAGCAGAAATCTGAGCTTACTGCTGATAATGAGAAGCTTCGTCAACGTGTTGAGGAGCTACTTCTAAAAGGTAAAATATTCTATTTTTTCAAAATTTTAATTTGTAATTATGTGTATCTAACACGGAGAATGTCATTCTCCGTGTCAAAGTACACGGAGAATGACGTTTTCTGTGTGTTTTGACTTAGAAATGATCATTCTCCGTGTTTCTAACACGGATAATGTTATTCTCCGTGTTAAAATACACGAAGAATGTCATTCTCCGTGTTAATACACACTTAGAACGTCATCCTTCGTGTGTTTTGGCACGGAGAATGACATTCTCCGCTAGTATTTTAACACGGAGAATGACATTCTCTGTATTTTGATCTAGAAATGGCCATTCTCCGTGTGTTTTTTTGACACGGAGAATAACATACACGGAGAATAACATTCTCCGTGTCAAAATACACGGAGAATGTCATTCTCCGTGTCAAAATACACGGAGAATGATCATTCTCCGTGTTAAATACACGGAGAATGTCACTCCTTGTATTTTGACCTAGAAAAGACATTCTCCGTTTAGCTTAACACGGAGAATGACATTCTCCTTGTATTTTGACCTAGAAATGACATTCTCCGTGTATTTTTGACACGGAGAATAGTCATTCTCCGTGTATCTTAACACGGAGAATAGTCATTCTCCGTTTATGTTATACGGAGAATGCCCATTCTCCTTGTAAGTCTAACAGAGAATGATCATTCTCCGTTTACTTTGACACGGAGAATGACATTCTCCTTGTATTTTGACCTAGAAATGACATTCTCCGTGTATTTTTGACACGGAGAATGTTATTCTCCGTGTATCTTAACACGGAGAATAGTCATTCTCCGTTTATGTTATACGGAGAATGCTCATTCTCCTTGTAAGTCTAACAGAGAATGATCATTCTCCGTTTACTTTGACACAGAGAATGGACATTCTCCGGATTAAAGTAAACGGATAATAATATTTTTCATTGTTTTTAAAAAGAAGATTATATAATATTGACATCATACCTCTTGTTGTTGTTTGTTTTTATATCAGTGAAACAACAGACAATCTCAGAAAGGAGAATGAAAAGCTCATTAATGATAACAACAAACTTCTAGAGGAAGTTGCATCATTGAATGACGAAATCAAACAGAAGAATGATACAATTGTTAACCTCGAAGCAATGGCTAAAGCATTGCAGCTTGGGAAGACTAAAGCAGTTCCTCAAAAACATTACACAAGAGCAAGAGAACCAGGAGGGATTAAAAAACAATCAAATGCTCCAGCGGATGATGATTTTACCACATTGGAAAAGAAGAAAACAGCTGATGCTACAACAAGTAAGAATGTAGCTGCTGGTCGGAAAAGAAAAGCTCCTTCCAGTCCCAATAAGAAAGTAACTTCTGGTGAGAAAAGAAAAGCTCCTTCCAGTCCCGAGAAGGTAGACGATAAAAAGATGTCAGAAACTGAAGAACTTGAAGAAGAATCTCCTCAAACAGCCAAGCTAGTGAAAGAGGGAAAAATGCTGATGCAATGTCAAAAACTCAAGCTTTGGAACCAAGCAGACGATCAGCTGAAGCATCTATACAGGAGCATCGTATACCTAAGAAGGATGTCTCCAACGTAAGTATTCTAAACTTGAACCAATTTCTGTACAATTCACAACGGAGAATGATCATTCTCCGTGTCATTTGAACGGAGAATGAATAATGAATATTCTCCGTGTATCTAACACGGAGAATGAATATTCTCCGTGTAATTTGGACGAAGAATTGTCATTCTGCGTCCTATTCATAACGGTCATTCTCCGTCCAATTCATAACGGAGAATGTTTATTCTCCGTGTATTTTAACGGAGAATAGTCATTCTCCGTCCAATTCATAACGAAGAATGATCATTCTCTCTATTGGAGTTACTTTTTGTCACGACCCGCACCCACTGTTAGGGTACGAGAACGTAACAACGCCCAGCCTACGCCGCAGTGTCGGCGGTAGAACGCTGTCCTAGGTCAATCATCTAACAATATAAAGGTACCTGTACAGTTTATACTCTCCGAATGGAGGTGACATAACAATATACATCTCAATCACATCTAGGGTAGAAGAATGAAAGATAGATAGATAGACAGTAACTCAAAGAGAACAGTAGCATAGATGAAATAAGTCTAAGTGTCTAGGATACATAACATCCAGAATGACAACTCATAATACAATAAGTCTAAGAGTCTATACATCTCCACATCTCAAAATACAACTCAGAATGTGAGACAAAATATAATACAGAAAAGACCGTCTAGCTAAACTAGCCTAGACTACTGGGGCAACATCCTCAGCTGCAGGTGGATCCTGCTGAGGGTCCACAACATAAGTATCATCTAGTCCTGCTCCATAATAGGTAGACACCAGGGCCTCATCCTCATCCTCATCCTCTGTAATATTTTCAACAGGTCCAGTCAGGACAGGAACGAGCACAATACATCTCACACAGTTCATAACAGGTTAGGAAATACGATACATGCAATAGAGTAAGATACAGGAAATGCTGAAAGGAAATATACGCTGTAAAAGAGATAGCTGTAATGAAATATCTACTGTATATAGAGAACTATAAGTGACTAGTGATGTAGAGTACAAGATAGGCATGTGAATGGCTAGAATTTATACATGATTACACTACTGAGTTTGCACATGATTACACTACTTTGGAATTATTCACATGTCCACTTCTACTCCCCCTTTTCCCCAATCAATACACAAGGATCTAAACAGGTTATGTTATTGTACATGATATCACATGGGGGCCCATGAAAGGGTGCACATGATAGTATACATGAGGGCTCAGTGAATCGTGAGAGTACATGATCACATGAGTATACATGCATGATGGAAGCACATGAGTACATGATGAAAGTGAAACACACGTAACATGAAGTACCCGATGCTCCCGAGGGGGATAACATCTCATGTAAAGATCCATATAGTACCAATCCGTGTTACCAACGTGACAGCATCAAGTAAAGTAATCTAGAGCGAGAAGTAAAGCCTGAACAAGTATGAAACGGTCAGAGAATGTACTCGCCTGCTGTATGAATGTCTGTAGAGAATATGCTGTCTGAGGAGAGGTGTCTGGCTCCTGATCAGAGCAACACAAGTCACAATGTGTTCTAAATAGTAAAAATGAAGTCTACTATGCATACTACATGATTCTAGGTAAATCTGGTCAAAAGTCAACTCTTGGTCAACTCTGGTCAACTCTAAAGTCAAACTAGTCAAAGTTAGGTCAACACTAGTCAAACTAGTTAGGGTTTTAGTCAAACTAGTTAAAGTTAGTTGTTTTAGGTCATTCCTAGTCAATTCTAGGTTAACTAGGTCAAATTTGACCTAAGGTTGACTTTGGTCAACCCTTAGTCAACAAGGGTCAACTAGTAGTGTTTTAGGTCATTAGGGTTAGCCCCAAGCCATAGGCTATTGCTTAGGTTTCTATATAAACCTATACCTAGTAAGTTATATATATATACATGTCTATATATATATATATATTTTTTTTTCTTATATATATATATATATATATATATATATACATTCTATATATATACATGTCTATATATATATAGATATATACAAGTCTATCTACTACCTATATATCAATATGTGAATACACTATATATAATACCAAAACCCACATATATATATATATATATAATGACTCTATATATCTAATACAAAATGTATATATATCCTATATATATATACATATATATATATGCAAAATTTATATATATATATATACACTTACCACATAAACACATAGGCCTATAGCCTATGTAATACCCATATACCCTAGGTATCTATATATAGATACAATATATATAATTCTAATACAATTATATATATATATATATATATATATATATATATATATATATATATATATATATATATAGAGAGAGAGAGAGAGAGAGAGAGAGAGAGAAGAAAGAGAGAGAGATGGTAAGATAGAGTGAAAGAGAGAGAGAGATAGAGAATAGTGAGAGAGAGAGACTAGACTGGACTGGAGGGGGTGTTCCAGTTTTTCCTGGAACCAGGAATCAGTCCCCCAACCAATACACAATGCACACACACACCCTACATATATACATACATGTATATACACTTGTATATACATGTATACACCCTAAAATCTCACCTACACACACATACATATATACTACATATTCCTACACTGAAAATACACATATACATACATAAATCTTATCAAAATTAGGTTTGAAATTCATTTTTACAAAACTGGAAATTAACCCAAACTGGAAATATGCACTGTTTATAGGTAAAATGGGCAAACCCAATTTCATGATCCAAACCGAGCTAAGGCTCGAACCTAAGGGTTGGTAAGTGATGCCCCATGTGTCCTCTAGTGTCTAGGGGTCCTGATACTACACTACGACACGACACAACGTGTCCAAACACTCAAAACCCAAATCGGGTAAACACAGTGCACACACTCACAAATACAGTGTCGTGCACGTGTGCAACTAGCTCTAGGACACGACACACACGCACACGTGTCTCGTGCTCGTGCACGAAGGTGCGCCTAGGGGTAGGGTACGTGTTAGGCAGCCTGCACGGTGTCCACGTGTCCTCAGGACACGGCGCGAACACCGTATCAGTCGAGTTTTCTCGACTGATACACACTGTTTACACTGCGTCGTGCAGTGAGTCACGCGTCTCGTGGACACGACACACACAATATTGTGTCTCGTGCTCGTGTCAGTAGGTAGGGTAGGTCTAGGGGTATGTGTCAGTGTCATGGTCCAGTGTCCAAGTTGTGTCGTGTCTAAGTTACAAGGTCGTGTCAGTGAGGTCTGTGCACTCGTGCACAGGATGTGTTCGACCAGTGCGAGTGAGTTTTCTCACTCGACACGACACGACTCGACACGAGACTTTGGGGGTGTCTTGTCAGACATTGCCCCTAGGTCTGTGCCAAGTGGCACGTGTCCACGTGTCCAATTCGTGGAGAAATCAGTGTCGGGTAGCAGGGGATTAAGTGTGCACAGTGTGATGTTTAACAGTGTGTTCGTGTCCAATTTGGACACGGACACGACTCGAAAATGTGTCCAGTAAATTAGGGTTGTGACCTAGAAGTCTAGGGCTACCAGAAAATATAATTTGTTTTACATTCTAACAAAAACAGATCCTTTGTGGCATTTCATCAAACAAGGTTTCCTAGTCTAGGATACGTGTCCGATACGGACACCAAACCGATCCTATTTTTCACCAAACTTGACCCACAGTTCCCTAGTACCTAGATGCATGCAAATATGAAGAGAAAACACAATATTAACATGGTTTGAGGGTATTTACCTATTTGTGTGAAAACTCAAGAAAATACCAAGTAGGGGGGGTGTCCACTACTCTTGGTGATGCCCAAAGCCCCTCAAATTCTCAATAGCAGGCCCTAACTAGTACCCTCTAGTGTAGGGGAGTCCAATGCAAGAAACTAGAGTTAATTTGGATCAAAATTGATCAAGTTATCAAGGTTTGAAGAAATGGGATTTTTCTAGGTTTAAATTCATGTAAAATGGCCATGAATGAAAGCAATGGGGTTATATAGAATGTGTAGATGCTAGGGGGGTACCCCATGGCCGGCCATAGCAAGGGGGGGGGGGGGTGTCTTGGCATTTCCTTCATGGTGAAGTCAAGGACTTTGGTGTAAAGGTTGGGATATTTTGAATGGTTTAAGGAAAATATCCATAAAGGCAAATCTAAGATATTTATACCACTTTAACCATGACCAAATATCTATCCCCTTAGTCATTCTAGGTTAGTAGCTAACCTCTAGATTAGGCTAAACTTGGTTAGGGCTCTCATGACACTTAACAATAATTAGACAATAATAAAAACACATAATACAAATAATTCCAAATAATTCCTAGAAAATTACCAAAATACCCTTTAGGCTAAAAAGTCCTAATTTGATGTTCTAAGCCTATGGCTAGGCTCACATGATCATGGTTAGTCTCTAGGTTATGAAATCTCTAGGGTTTACACTAGGGTTATACTAGTAAATCACAAAGTCATAAGTCATGACTTAGAAAATGGTTTAACTTAACTAAAATCACCCAAAAATCATATTATGACTAAAATACCACTAATAAATAATAAAATAATAAAATTTCAAAAATACCCCAATTTCAAAAAATTGGGTGTTACAAGTCTACCCACCTTAAAATAATTTCGTCCTCGAAATTTAGATGGTCGTACTCCTCCTAGGTCAAACCTCCAACAATCAGGGACGAAGCTACTACCTAGCAACATACAAGGTCAACAAGCAAATATGGGTAGTAGACCTATACTGGGTCATGTCCAAAAATTGGTTGGCAGTTTTAGGTCATAAGGTGTCCTTAATTCAAATCGAAATCAAAAGTAACTCCATGGGGTAAATAAGGATGGAGCCTCGGGTCAGGAAAATCATACTAAGCAACTGAAGCACACGATGGTATGCCTGAGTGAGACACTAAGGTCATGGGTGTAGAGTGTCATGTCTAGGTCATGTACGTGAAATTAGTTTTGAGAAAACAACTAGTCTTGTGTTCCAAATTTAAAAGTCACGGTAATGTGCCTATGATGATCATAATTTAGAGTGGGAAAGGTTTATGGCTTGAATTAAGCCAGAAATTGTGATGCAATAGTGGTACCAGGGGGACAGGTTAAATGGAACAGTCTGGGGTCTCATCTAGGTGCACTAGTCATTCCAGATCAATACTGTCCTATGGTATCAAAACGTACAAGCAATCTAAGGTGTCCTAATTGGGAAGGTAAGGGAACAACAATCATCAAGGCTATAGGGCCGTCTACCATCCTATATGGAAATTTGTCATTAACAAGTAAGTGAGAAATCATTAAAGTTACTATTCCATAAAGTGGTAAAAGAAAATTAAAAATTTTGGCACAAACAATCACAAATAGATTTTAGTCTTGACACGATCTAAGTTGATCAATTTCAGGATAAATCGAGATTGGGCAAGATGGAAAATCAATGAAATCAAGTATGAGCACGAGCATCTAATGATGAAGATCCAGGTCATGATTAAATTTAATTCAACTGGATATGAATACGAGGTTCATAGGCGATAAAATAATTCCAAGGAGAATTGTCAAGGCTATTGCGGATAAGATTCTAGGGCAAGTTTAACTGTGTCTCCATCCACGTAGATTAATATATGAAAAGCGAACCAAAATGCAATAGGTTGATCAGACCATCATGCGTCGGTTCTGATTAGACAATATGTTAGTGGGTGCGCACCCAATAAAATATGTCATGATCAAGCTCGAAAAGGATAAGCTTGTAAAACTAAGGATAAATTTGTAGCATAAGATATAAGTAAGGGTGGAAATGATGAAAGAAGATACATAGTCCTGGTCATGGACATAGACTGGGAAGATAAGGAAACAATAAATCACAGGGCTAAAAGGGTCACCATTTTATGGTCAGAGCTACTCTATCAATTCTAAGTCAAAAGGCATAACACATAAATTAATTCATTTAAGGAAAAATTTCTTAACAAAAGAAGTTATTCAAGAATTATATTAATAGCTAAAGCTACTCCTACTCCTACTCCTACTCCTAAGTAAGAGATGAAGAAACAAACAAACAATCGACAAAAATCAAAAGAACTACAGGTCAAAACTTATCACTAATAAAGAACAGGTAGGAGCAGATGGAATTGGATTTCAAGATAGATATAATGAAACAAGGTGGGAATGGAATTTAGAAGAACAGAACCTGCAAGCACATCGCCAACTGCCTGGGCATCCTCAACTGTCATGACGTAAGCACGCCCCTGCTGGCCTCTTCCAGCCTGCTGCTGAAACTGCATAAATCTCTGCTGCTGTGGCTGTAACGGTCCCCTCTGCTGACCTACCGGAGCCTTGGCTCCTGCTCCTGGTGCTGCTCCCTGTGCTACTCTGCCTATGTACTGGGAACACTCCCTCAGCTGGTGGTCCGCTGCCCCACATAGTAGGCACCAGCCCAACCTCTTCCTGCACTCACCCCATCCATGTCCCGACTTCTTGCAATAGGGACAACTGATTGTCTTCGGGTCCTGATCCCGATACTGATGCTGCACTTGCTGAACTCTCACTGGTGTCTGCGTCCGCTGAATCTGCACATGGGGCCTCTTGGCCTGGCCTCCACTGCTGCTGGTACCGTGAGCGTCCCGTCCCCTCTTGAACAACTGTTGCCGCTGAGTTTCCACTATCTGCTGGAAGAAGGAGAACAACCGTGCCACGTCCTCTGATCCTGATGACGACTGCTGCTGAAGAACGTTCGGGACGACAGAAGAAGGTCTCGGAGTAGGGAGAGGTGCACTCCCATAGGCTGCAGATATCCTAGCCTGAGCTGGCACAACAGGAACTGCAGTCTCGGGGCCCTGCTGATCAGGACGAGGAGTGGTAGACCCCTCAGTGGTATCTCCCTGATCGAGACGATGAGATCGTGTCTCCATACCCATCCTGGAGATAGATCAAACAAGGAATCAATACTGAGATATAAAATGATAACTCAAGGCAGGACAGTTATTCAAGGAAGCAATCTTCAACAGGAATTTAGATGGCAGGAATCCAGTTAAGAGTTTTCCTAATGCGATTGAGTACCCTAAAATAAGGATATTAATCTAACACAAGAAATTAAAATTAACAACTACAAAAATTCCAAATCATCAACTAACTCCAGGATTCAAAGTTCCACAGTGAATCCTCCAAAATCAAATTCAGTCAAGGGAAAAGGAATTTAATTCGTAATTTCAAATGAGATTCTCAAGGGTCATCCCAGGAATCTCTCAAGGTATCCTAGCAATGATTGAGTATCCTCTCTCACTAAGCCTATTCCTCAAATCCTATCACAGGCTGTAGTGATACTCTAGTTCGAATACCACTACATAAACTCGACCTGCATGGGCCACCACTAAAAACGTGTCACGACCCGCACCCACTGTTAGGGTACGAGAACGTAACAACGCCCAGCCTACGCCGCAGTGTCGGCGGTAGAACGCTGTCCTAGGTTAATCATCTAACAATATAAAGGTACCTGTACAGTTTATACTCTCCGAATGGAGGTGACATAACAATATACATCTCAATCACATCTACGGTAGAAGAATGAAAGATAGATAGATAGACAGTAACTCAAAGAGAACAGTAGCATAGATGAAATAAGTCTAAGTGTCTAGGATACATAACATCCAGAATGACAACTCATAATACAATAAGTCTAAGAGTCTATACATCTCTACATCTCAAAATACAACTCAGAATGTGAGACAAAATATAATACAGAAAAGACCGTCTAGCTAAACTAGCCTAGACTACTGGGGCAACATCCTCAGCTGCAGGTGGATCCTGCTGAGGGTCCACAACATAAGTATCATCTAGTCCTGCTCCATAATAGGTAGACACCAGGGCCTCATCCTCATCCTCTGTAATATTTTCAACAGGTCCAGTCAGGACAGGAACGAGCACAATACATCTCACACAGTTCATAACAGGTTAGGAAATACGATACATGCAATAGAGTAAGATACAGAAAATGCTGAAAGAAAATATACGCTGTAAAAGAGATAGCTGTAATGAAATATCTACTGTATATAGAGAACTATAAGTGACTAGTGATGTAGAGTACAAGATAGGCATGTGAATGGCTAGAATTTATACATGATTACACTACTGAGTTTGCACATGATTACACTACTTTGGAATTATTCACATGTCCACTTCTACTCCCCCTTTTCCCCAATCAATACACAAGGATCTAAACAGGTTATGTTATTGTACATGATATCACATGGGGGCCCATGAAAGGGTGCACATGATAGTATACATGAGGGCTCAGTGAATCGTGAGAGTACATGATCACATGAGTATACATGCATGATGGAAGCACAGGAGTACATGATGAAAGTGAAACATACGTAACATGAAGTACCCGATGCTCCCGAGGGGGATAACATCTCATGTAAAGATCCATATAGTACCAATCCGTGTTACCAACGTGACAGCATCAAGTAAAGTAATCTAGAGCGAGAAGTAAAGCCTGAACAAGTATGAAACGGTCAGAGAATGTACTCGCCTGCTGTATGAATGTCTGTAGAGAATATGCTGTCTGAGGAGAGGTGTCTGGCTCCTGATCAGAGCAACACAAGTCACAATGTGTTCTAAATAGTAAAAATGAAGTCTACTATGCATACTACATGATTCTAGGTCAATCTGGTCAAAAGTCAACTCTTGGTCAACTCTGGTCAACTCTAAAGTCAAACTAGTCAAAGTTAGGTCAACACTAGTCAAACTAGTTAGGGTTTTAGTCAAACTAGTTAAAGTTAGTTGTTTTAGGTCATTCCTAGTCAATTCTAGGTTAACTAGGTCAAATTTGACCTAAGGTTGACTTTGGTCAACCCTTAGTCAACAAGGGTCAACTAGTAGTGTTTTAGGTCATTAGGGTTAGCCCCAAGCCATAGGCTATTGCTTAGGTTTCTATATAAACCTATACCTAGTAAGTTATATATATATACATGTCTATATATATATAGATATATACAAGTCTATCTACTACCTATATATCAATATGTGAATACACTATATATAATACCAAAACCCACATATATATATATAATGACTCTATATATCTAATACAAAATGTATATATATCCTATATATATATATATATACATATATATATATATGCAAAACTTATATATATATATATACACTTACCACATAAACACATAGGCCTATAGCCTATGTAATACCCATATACCCTAGGTATCTATATATAGATACAATATATATAATTCTAATACAATAAATATATATATATATATATATATATATATATATATATACAACACATATATATAGAGAGAGAAGAAAGAGAGAGAGATGGTAAGATAGAGTGAAAGAGAGAGAGATAGAGAATAGTGAGAGAGAGAGAGACTAGACTGGACTGGAGGGGGTGTTCCAGTTTTTCCTGGAACCAGGAATCAGTCCCCCAACCAATAGACAATGCACACACACACCCTACATATATACATACATGTATATGCACTTGTATATACATGTATACACCCTAAAATCTCACCTACACACACACATACATATATACTACATATTCCTACACTGAAAATACACATATACATACATAAATCTTATCAAAATTAGGTTTGAAATTCATTTTTACAAAACTGGAAATTAACCCAAACTGGAAATATGCATGTTCATAGGTAAAATGGGCAAACCCAATTTCATGATCCAAACCGAGCTAAGGCTCGAACCTAAGGGTTGGTAAGTGATGCCCCATGTGTCCTCTAGTGTCTAGGGGTCCTGATACTACACCACGACACGACACAACGTGTCCAAACACTCAAAACCCAAATCGGGTAAACACAGTGCACACACTCACAAATACAGTGTCGTGCACGTGTGCAACTAGCTCTAGGACACGACACACACACACGCACACGTGTCTCGTGCCGTGCACGAAGGTGCGCCTAGGGGTAGGGTACGTGTTAGGCAGCCGCACGGTGTCCACGTGTCCTCAGGACACGGCGCGAACACCGTATCAGTCGAGTTTTCTCGACTGATACACACTGTTTACACTGCGTCGTGCAGTGAGTCACGCGTCTCGTGGACACGACACACACAATATTGTGTCTCGTGCTCGTGTCAGTAGGTAGGGTAGGTCTAGGGGTATGTGTCAGTGTCATGGTCCAGTGTCCAAGTTGTGTCGTGTCTAAGTTACAAGGTCGTGTTAGTGAGGTCTGTGCACTCGTGCACAGGATGTGCTCGACCAGTGCGAGTGAGTTTTCTCACTCGATACGACACGACTCGACACGAGACTTTGGGGGTATCTTGTCAGACATTGCCCCTAGGTCTGTGCCAAGTGGCACGTGTCCACGTGTCCAATTCGTGGAGAAATCAGTGTCGGGTAGCAGGGGATTAAGTGTGCACAGTGTGATGTTTAACAGTGTGTTCGTGTCCAATTTGGACACGGACACGACTCGAAAATGTGTCCAGTAAGTTAGGGTTGTGACCTAGAAGTCTAGGGCTACCAGAAAAATAATTTGTTTTACATTCTAACAAAAACAGATCCTTTGTGGCATTTCATCAAACAAGGTTTCCTAGTCTAGGATACGTGTCCGATACGGACACCAAACCAATCCTATTTTTCACCAAACTTGACCCACAGTTCCCTAGTACCTAGATGCATGCAAATATGAAGAGAAAACACAATATTAACATGGTTTGAGGGTATTTACCTATTTGTGTGAAAACTCAAGAAAACACCAAGTAGGGGGGTGTCCACTACTCTGGTGATGCCCAAAGCCCCTCAAATCCTCAATAGCAGGCCCTAACTAGTACCCTCTAGTGTAGGGGAGTCCAATGCAAGAAACTAGAGTGAATTTGGATCAAAATTGATCAAGTTATCAAGGTTTGAAGAAATGGGATTTTTCTAGGTTTAAATTCATGTAAAATGGCCATGAATGAAAGCAATGGGGTTATATAGAATGTGTAGATGCTAGGGGGGTACCCATGGCCGGCCATAGCAAGGGGGGGGGTGTCTTGGCCTTTCCTTCATGGTGAAGTCAAGGACTTTGGTGTAAAGGTTGGGATATTTTGAATGGTTTAAGGAAAATATCCATAAAGACAAATCTAAGATATTTACCACTTTAACCATGACCAAATATCTATCCCTTAGTCATTCTAGGTTAGCTAACCTCGAGATTAGGCTAAACTTGGTTAGGGCTCTCATGACACTTAACAATAATTAGACAATAATAAAAACACATAATACAAATAATTCCAAATAATTCCTAGAAAATTATCAAAATACCCTTTAGGCTAAAAAGTCCTAATTTGATGTTCTAAGCCTATGGCTAGGCTCACATGATCATGGTTAGTCTCTAGGTTATGAAATCTCTAGGGTTTACACTAGGGTTATACTAGTAAATCACAAAGTCATAAGTCATGACTTAGAAAATGGTTTAACTTAACTAAAATCACCCAAAAATCATATTATGACTAAAATACCACTAATAAATAATAAAATAATAAATTTTCAAAAATACCCCAATTTCAGAAAACTGGGTGTTACACTTTTTTTTACAATTATATCATTAGCCTATATTATTAACATAATCGAAACTAAATTTATGTGCAGTGATAATGTATACCAATACTTTCCAACTGCTCCAGAAGATTGTAAAATAAGAAGAAGAAACAATGATGTTACCTTGATCTTTAATGCTAAAGAAGTACAAGACATTAAATATGGAAGAAATAGAGGCCAATGTTATGAACTTCACAATAAAGATTATGAACGAAATACAAGCCGATACAAGACGTACCATTCAGTCAAGCTCGCAGGATGCACAATGTAAATGGTCTGCAATCATGATGCCCCATTCATTGGTAAGAATCAAAACTGAAAAATAAATATTAATGTGTACACCTACTAATATTGTTGTAAAAAACTAACTCATGATATTATTTTTTTTGTTTTTTTTTGTTTTTTTTCTGGAAAACAGCGTACCGTTCAGTTTGTCGATGTAGTAAAACCAACATCTGGAGCAATGTACAATTTCAAAGCTGAAATAGAAGATTTTATCATGGAGTTGGAGGATGACATCGAATGGCTATTCGTGCCACTCTTCCGTGAAGAGAATAAACACTATACACTGCTGGCATTCAACTTCAGCTCCTATGTTTGGACACACTACAACTCATTGCGGAAAAACACGGACGCTAAAGGAATCGAGGATGCAAAATACATGAAGAGTAAAATCGAGCCAATTGTAATGAAGAAGATTGCATTGATGAGGGAAAAAAGCCTAGCAATTCAGGAATATGAAACAACAGAGCTCAAGGTTTGTAAGATTGCCCACAACAACTATCACCCAGCTGCCTGCTGTATGTTATGTATTATATTGAAAACTTGTCGAAAGCTCCATTTGATTTACAAAAGAAAACAAACAAAGTAGTTCACGATATTATTGTAAAGAGCAGGTTAACTTTGGCTAAGCTTTTGCTTATGAGTGACTGTGCAATTCTTTTTGTATCATAAATAAAATGACAATGTAAATTGGCTAAGAAATTCCTTATATATATTCTGTCTGTCAGGTTTCTTTTGTAATGTATTTGTTGTCCTTTGTAATGAAACTCAATTTTTTCGACTAATTTACATTGTTCTATATATGTAAATCTGTTTTGTTAAAGTTCTGTTGTTTGATTCTGTGTTAAAATACACGGAGAATGATATTTTCTTTGTATTTTGACCTAAAAATGGCCATTCTCCTTGTGTTTTAGACACGGAGAATGTCATTCTCCGTGTATTTTGACACGGAGAATGATCATTCTCCGTATTAATACACACGGATAATGTCATTCTCCGTGTTAAAATATACGGAGAATGACATTTTCTGTTTATTTTGACCTAGAAATATCATTCTCTGTGTATCTAAAACGGATAATGATCATTCTCCGTGTTAAAGTAAACGGAGAATGACCATTCTCCGTGTTAAAATACACGGAGAATATCATTCTCCGTGTATTTTGAAACGGAGAATGGTCATTCTCCATTTATCTAACACGGAGAATGTTCATTCTCTGTGTTAAAATACACGGAGAATGACATTCTGTGTATTAACATAGTGTGTTAGCATAGTGTGCAGGAAGCTGATTCTTCACGTGGGCGCATATGCCATTGTGGGCGCATACAACGCAATGGGCGCATGGACGCATACAACAAGTGAGCGCATAGGAAGTGGCCCGTACCTATAAATGGCCATTCTCCGTGTAACTAAAACGGAGAATGATCATTCTCCGTGTCAAAATACACGGAGAATATTTAACACGGAGAATGAACATTCTCCGTTTACTTTTACACGGAGAATGACATTTTCTGTGTATTTTGACCTATAAATGACCATTCTCCGTGTTTCTAATCATTCTCCGTGTTAATATACACGGAGAATGTTATTCTCCGTGTTAAAATACACGGAGAATGGCATTTTCTCTTGTATTTTGACCTAGAAATGACCATTCTCCGTGTGTCTAACACGCATTCTCCGTGTTAAATTAAACGGAGAATGTTATATCCATGTTAAATTACACGGAGAATAACGTTATTATCCATGTTAAATTACACGGAGAATGTTATTCTGAATGTTATTCTCCGTGTTAAAATACACGGAGAATGACATTCTCCTTGTATTTTGACCTATAAATGGCCATTCTCCGTGTATCTAACACGGGGAATGATCATTCCTGTGTCAAAATACACGGAGAATATCATTCTCCGTGTAATTTTACACGGAGAATGCCCTTTCTGTGTATTTCGAGGATGACATTTTCTGTGTAGTTAATATATACATTGTTCTATATGTAAATCTGTTTTGTTAAAGTTATGTTGTTTGATTATGTGTTAAAAAATACAGAAAACATGAACTAAAAATGTTCGTTAATTGAACATGAAGAATAGTCATTTTCATGGTTATATGTTTTTAACATATAAATGTAATGCTTGGAATGATCATTCTCAATGTTAAATCATGGAGAATGGTCATTCAATGCATTATAAAATCAGAGAGTATAACGGATAATAAGTTCTTATGCTGTTAATATATATGTGAAACATCAAATATGCAGAGTTCAAACTATTACCATTGATATCAAAAAATTTAAGATATGTATTCAAAAAACAATTATATAAAAGAAGGAATATATGTGTATGTATTAACGAGGGGGCGCTGCCCCCTCGACCACCGTAGCAGCACGTGGAGGCAGAGGACAAGTGGTGCGATTGTGATTGCATAATTCAAAACAATTCTGGCACCTTATCTTTCTCTTCTCTTTTCCCTTGTTCTCATATTTGCTCTTATAACGGTCCGCTTTTGGTCGTCCAGGACCACGTTTCGGAACAGGGGGTAGAACAACATCAGTGGAATTATTTTCAAACTGTTTTTCACAATCTGGAACTGGACGAATAGCACATGAATATAACTTCCGGTAATAATCTGATGTCCAATACTGCTCCACAAAGTCGTAAACAGATTTATCTGAACCAACTCTGATGCATTGTATTGCATGGCTACATGGGAATCCATATACCTTCCATCTACGACAACTACAATGACAATCAAGAAGATTCACCATGTGGGAGGAAGTATCTGCGATCACCTCAAATTCGAAATCACCGGACCGATATACCCTATAACACATGCCATCATCTGTAAGCTGCTTCAGCATATCCTCAGCGTATGGAGTCAATTTGCTATTCAAACCAATTGCATCCTTGTGGCGATCTGAAATCATCTTCATCATCTTCACACGGATGACATTTACAATTGCTGATATAGGCAATTTCTTCTCAGCCTTTATCCATGCATTGAATGACTCTGCACAACTATAAGCAATCTCACCGTATCTACATCCTGGGAAGAATGCGTTTGACCAGTGTTCAGGTTTTTGTTTATTCATCCAATTCACAACATGACCACAATTCAGATCATAAATCTTCTTGATTGCTTGTCTATACCCACCTTTATACAGAAAAACAAATAATTAATAAAGAATTAGGTCAATTCACAAAATTATTAAAAATAAGTGCATTCTCCGTGTTTAAAATAAGGATAATAGTCATTCTCCGTTCAAAAGCTAACGGAGAATGATATTCTCCGTTCTATGCAGGACGGAGAATGGTCATTCTCCGTGTGACGGAAACGGAGAATGAACATTATCCGTACTATGCAAGACGGATAATACCATTCTCCGTTCAAAAGCTAACGGAGAATGATATTCTCCGTTCTATGCAGGACGGAGAATGGTCATTCTCCGTGTGACGGAAACGGAGAATGAACATTATCCGTACTATGCAAGACGGATAATACCATTCTCCGTTCAAAAGCTAACGGAGAATGATATTCTCCGTTTTATGCAGGACGGAGAATGGTCATTATCCGTGTAATACATACGGAGAATGACTATTTTCCGTCTTACTGACGCGGAGAATGGTCATTCTCCGTGTTAAATTAATGGTAAATGCATAGAAAATGTGCATATATCTGTCTCATTAACACACCTGGAGTTAGAGCATATACTGCTTGCCTCCAAGCTTCAAGTACATGCGGATACACTCTTTCATTTCCTTTCTCTTTCAGCGGTATGTTATTCTTCATGTGATAATAACAATAGCTATGGTAATCATTAGGAAACACTTTAGGGACTTCAGAAACTAGACCGGTGCCTTGATCCGAAAGAAAAACAATACGCCTACTACATCCAACAACATTCTTTAGATTTCTAAGGAACCATTCCCAATTGTCACTATCTTCGCCTGAGACTATACCGTATGCAAGAGGGTAGAACTGTTGGTTACCATTCTTCACTGTAGCAGACATCAAACATCCTCTAAATCTCCCTGTAAGGAAAGTAGCATCCAAATATAGCATTGGGCGACAATATTGAAAGCCTTCTACGCAAGCCCCATATGAAAGAAAAAGCCGCTCAAACCTCATTGATGAATCATCTTTCTGGAAGTCGATAACAGAACCATTATTGGTTTCCTTTACCTTGTTGACATACCAACACAAGTCACTGTAAGATCTAACATCATCTCCGTACATTTCCTGGTGCACCAGTCTAATTCCGTGGTATGCCTGTCCATATGTAACAGATAAACCGTAGTCGACCTTGAAATCATCGACAACAGATTTTGCGGACTTTTTAGGACGCATCCGAACAATGTCACTAACCAAACTTTTCACAAACTTTGCTGGAACAACCAGATTACCTTTATCCATATAGCCAGCTCCACAATTATGTTCTCCCACATACCTCTTCACCTCAAAAATTTGATTATCTTTCGAAATAGATATAGCATGGAAGCTCCACAAACAAGCATGTGTCTTGTAATTCTTGCAGCAAGCAGTATACCTCCCCGGCTCAGATTTCAAAATGTGGAATGGATGACGAGATTCAAAACATACCTTTCTAATAGCATTCCTAACTTCTTCAACACCATTTAGAAAAATCTGACCAACACCAGTAATTGATCCAGGCCACATATCCGATTTCCTCTTCTTCACTGTCTCAGTTGAGCCCTCATAAAATTATACTACTCGTTTGTCCTTTACAGTAGGAGAACATCTACTCAAAGAACTAGAGGAGGAAGACGAAGGTCCCATGTGAAAGCTTTGACAAGGAAAAGATGTTGATGAAGAACATGGAGAGTATATTTGCTCCACAAATAGATCAAAACTCACATCATGAGTACCGTTAAAACCACCAACCAATGAGCGAAGTCAAAAATCACTTTCAACATACAGTTCAGTCCCATCAGAGTGCAAAACCTGAAACGAAAGGAAAGTGGATCCAAAGAAGTCCATCGATCGCACACTTTAATCTTTAAAAAATCTACGGTACTTTCATGTGTGACACGACAGGAAACTATGTCTCCCTTGAAACAAAGGTTAACTAAACAACTTGATTCCATACCTTCCCCCCTGGTAACATAAAAACATAAGAGGTCACAAATAGAACAATAAAATTGTCGTCTAATAATGATTATTCTCCGTCTAAAATAACGGAGAATAAATATTCTCCGTTCGGAACTAACTTATAATGATCATTCTCCGTCTAAAGTAAAACGGAGAATGACATTCTCCGTCTAAAACACACGGAGAATAGCTGATTATTATCTGTCTGTAAGTTATGGATAATGCTCATTATCCGTATAAAAACATACGGATAATGATCTTTTTCATAAGTAATTGTCATTCTCCGTTAAAATATAACGGAGAATGCTATTCGCACAAACTAACAAGATTATATATCTCTCTAACATTTTCTAAGTTAATAATCTTCATAACAAATTCAAATTCAGCATAAATTTCGAGATATACGAAGCTGATGGATGAATTTCTACAGATCTGAACTCTCACCTTGTTTTAAGATCTATAAAAAGAAAAGAAGAAGATCTTCTCTCCACAATTGACATAATCGCCGGAAACCACGAAGATGATGATGATGATGATGATCGATGATGATGAAGGATGATCGACGTTCGACTGACGAAAACCACAGTGAACTACGAACGATTTTGCGATCTCTGATAAAGATGATATCAATGGATTTCAAATTTCTCGTGAAGAAGAAGAATACGAATTTCCCAATCCAAATCTGAGTTTGCGAATTCAAAATTATATATAGATGTCCAAATTTGCGCGAAGGGATATTTTTGGAACTATGATAATGGCAAATTTTGTAAATACAGAGCATCTAGAGAGAATCTTGAAATATTTAACGTGGAAATACTTAATTCTGGGTATTTCATAAAAATAATCCAGCGGGTGGGCATTTCATAAGAGTCCACCCCGAAATTGGGTTTCTCAGCAATTTCCATATATATATATATATATATATATATATATATATATTTCTTATGCTCGTTTCTTTACTTCTACAGAAGCAATACTTGGAATAAGGCATGCTTGCTTATCAGATTACTCTTCTTGGTACAGGGTGTTTACTATTACTTTTATCAAATATTTAGGAACAGGATAGAAGCTTCTGCTCTTGATCGTTGGAAAAAAGGTGTTGGAGATGGGTCGGTCGGAATGTTCCAATCACTTCTCGTTGCTGCCTTATCTGGGTAACTAACTCTACTGAATTTTTTACATTGTACTCCTGTGCTGTCATTTAGCTTCATGACTCATATTTGTATACTTCTGGTTGAGCATTTTATTCCTTAACTTCAGTCGTCAATGATGACTATAGAATCCTGCTCCAATTATGGTCGCTGTTTTCTCTGAGATTACCTGCCTATGAATGCCTTTTCCATTTTGCACCTGATGTATAAAACATTTTCACACGGCCGTCCCTAAAAGCAATAATGAATAGAAGGCGAGCGAAGTGAGGTCCAGTCTGTTGTGCAATCAGTCCATCAACCTAATTTTTTTATTCAATCACTTTGCTTTTCTTGAATGCAGATGTTTGAATGTGCTACTGACAAATCCAATATGGGTAGTAGTTACTCGTATGCAGGTATAAAAATAGTTCGAACAAAATGACCATGCTGATTTCCTTGCATACTTCCTTATATACTTCCATGCACACAATTACCCCTCGAAATAAATTATTGGTGATATCTGATTATATTGATCTCAGTCAAGCTTGTTGATTTGGTTACTATGGTTGATGTTTCCTGTGCACTTTGCAGACTCACAATAACACCAGAAAATTACCGCCTACTCATGTTCTGTCAGATGTTCGAGATGAAGCTACTCAAACTGCTGCTACTGATCCTCTCCCATATGGAACTTTGGATGTGGTAAGCACTTACTATTACTAGTTTGTTTGCAATGTAGAGAGGACATGCCCTAATGTAGCTCAATGGAAGAAGGATTCATCATTCATGTAGCTGGCCCACAAATTTGTGGAATAAAAGCTTTTTATGTGGTCAATGCATAGTTGTCATCCCGGAGCAGCGCAACCTGGTTCTAATGAGCACATGCAAAAAGACAATAAGTAGATACATAAGATCGAGCGTATTCATATTCATCAAACCTAAAAAAAATCAATTTTCAGATAAATGTTCAATATTGTTTGAGATGGTTTGCATGTGTGCAACGAAGACCAATACTTGCACAACTTAGGGGTGATAACATCTTAGTGAAAAAGGCCGTTAGAACTTGGGATTCAAGCTGTAGATAAGCATATCGTACTTGCTAATGTTATAAGAGGAATGGCCCTCAATTGAGCAGAATGGGACAGAAGGACTTGCTATAGCCAATCCAAACTTTTGGGATAAAGACTTTCTTGTTGCTGTTGTTTAATGTGTAAAGCTAATATACTAGATGCACATGTATGTTTTGGCGGTAGAATTGATGTTTTGTTCTGTTTGTTAAGACATATATGTAGAGATTCAAACCATGAAACATGAAGGGAAGTGAAGAAGTTGTAGGGTGGTTTATTGATGCTTAATTAAGGAAAGAACATCACATCAGTTTATTTATAGACTTTGGAGTCGCAATGTACTGAATCAGTCAGATTTTCTACACTCACCCTCATAAGAATTGGCAAAAATATTTCACGTGCCAGGTATGGCCAACAAATTTTGCAGACAGGCCAGCAGTACCCTTGGTAAACATATATGCCAATTGTCGATATGAGGGTAATAGATCAGACATGATTCCTCAGAATCCATCTACTTCGAATAACATGTTTGTTGATCTTAATATCTTTAGTCCTATCATGTTGAACCTGATTGGTAACAATAGAGATAGCTATAAGGCCGAACAAGAAGTTCTAAGTTCTAACTTTGTATCTAACTCCAAGAGAAGCTCTAGCAACCACAAAGATTCGGTAACTCCCTGGGGTAAAGTTTTGTACTGTGCCTTTGCACTTGATTTTGCAACCATTGATTTCTCTTTCTCCATATAACCAGGTTCCTCCAACATATGAGCAATAACCAATGGTAGGACATTGGTCCTCAATAGAAGTGGCAGCGTCAGTGTAAACTTCAAGTCGAAGACGTGAATTTTTCTTGAACAAAATTCCGTCTCCCGGATGAGCCTCCAAATACTAGGATTCTTTCAACTGCTTTGAGATGAGTTCTTCTTGGAGCATGCATAAATTGGTTGACAACACTCACGACATATGATGTCAGGACGAGTAAGTAAAATCTGTAGTAGTTTTCTTTTTTGCTAACTTTCAGCACCCACTTACATCCGGAGATGGTGTACCACCAGTAGAACTTAAACTATGATTTGGGTCAATTGGCAAATCCGCAGCTATATGACACCCAAAATTTCCAGTTTCTTTCAACATATCCACCGTAGAGTTTCTTTGAAGATGAATATCCCTTCCTTGGATCACGCCACTTTGATTCCATGAAATTATTGGAAAGATCCTTGATATCGAATTCTAAAGATAAGAATATATTCAGTGTATGTGCTTATTTCTTCATTACTGCTAGTATCACTATCATCGACATAATCCGTAAGGTGATCTTCGCCCCACCCCACCTTCTCTTTTCTCTCGAGTCAGCTTGACAAACCATGCTTGGACTGATTTAATCCATATAGTCTCTTCACGAGCCTGCAATCTTTTTCGCTTTTGTTGATTTGTGGTTTAGGATTCATATGTAATTCTTTCACTTCTCCCTTCAAAAAAGCAATTTTCACATCAAATTGGAAAAGATCCCAATTGAGAATTTGCCGCCAAAGAAAACAATGCCCTTATTGTATTAAGATTTGCAAAGTGCAAAAGCTTTAAGGTAGCAATAAAATAAAGCCTTATTGTGTTGGTGTCGTGAGTAGGGGTGAGCAACGGTTCGGTTCGGTTCAAATCGAACCGGTTTTGTGATAACCAAAATAACCAAACATCCTATTTATCAAAACCGAGAACTGAACCGTTTTGTGGAAAATCTGGAGAAAATCGAACCGAATTAAACGGTTCGATTTTCGTTTGGTTCGGTTTCAAAACTAAAATTATACATTTCTTCAATCAACAGAACCATTACTTAGCAAAAAATTAATAGATATGACTGAAGTAGAATAATTACTGATGAGGTCAATATAACTGTCCACAACTTCTCTTTAAAGATTACTCAATGTAATATTTCGATCTTCAAAGTTTATACAGATTCTTCTCTACATAGAAAACATGAAGCGTCACTCCCCGTTCCCAGAATGCGTATTTTTATTCATGTACAACTCATGTATATTTATTTAGTATTTATCATGTATTATCTTGTATTTAAATTCCTTTAATTTCATGTTAATTAATTATCTGCATTTTATTCCTGCATTTTATTTTTCTGCATTTTATTTCTTGCTGTTATTCTCTGCTATTAGTCTTGCCTTGTGGTTCGGGTTCATGGAGGGTTTCGGGTTCACGATGGCTCAACCCGGCCCAATAACTCCCACCTACCACCACCCTTCCTATTTAAGCCCCCCTTCTCATTCTCTCGCCTCATAACTCTCATTCTTCACCATTACTTCTTCTTCTTCCTCTCATCACTTCTTCACCTACCAGCAGTAGCAGCAGGCAAGTGCAATCTTGCTTCTTGCTTGGAGAACCATTTTTATGGTTCATTTCTCTTCCTCTCATGATCCTGAGAGAGTTTAGTACTTGGCATTTTTGATTTCTTTGGCTGGTTTTTGCTAGATCTAAGATGTTGTATTCTCGGTTTGTCATGGGTTCTGATCTCCCAACTTAGCGTGTTTTCTGGCTGGGAACTTCACTTCTGGCTTGGAACAGGTTCAGTCACGCACACGTCTTTACTTGTGCGTGCGTGGATTTTAGTCACGCACACGTTCTTACTTGTGCGTGCGTGGATTTTTAGTCACGCTCATATTCTTACATGTTAGCGTGAATTTTTAGTCACGCTCATGTTCTTACATGTTAGCGTGGATTTTAGTCACGCACACGTCTTTACCTGTGCGTGCGTGGATTTTTAGTCACGCATACGTCTTTACCTGTGCGTGCATGGATTTTAGTCACTCACACGTCTTTACCTGTGCGTGCGTGAATTTTTAGTCACGCACACGTCTGTACGTGTCTGCGTGAATTTTGAGTTACGCTCACTTGTGCGTGCGTGAATTTCTTATCATTCTTCACGCTCATACTGTGCATGCCAACGTGAACCACTTTTCACGCTCACTCCTACTAGACTTGTTGGCGTGACTTTTGGCCTTAGCTTAGACTTGTTGGTGTGACTTTTTAACCAGGGTGTTTCTATTTGCTCTATAACTTATTCATTTAATGATGGTATGACAATTCTTCTATTATATCCTCATGCCTTTTGGCAGAAACTGGATAAATCATGATATGTTAATACTTTAATACATATGGTTGTGTAGAATGTGTCATGTGTCTTGATTGATCCATGGATACCCAGATTGACTGGAACTTAACCTTGAGAGTTATAGACTCGACCCCATGTAATACTAATTGACTTTCATGCCTTGATACCAATGATAATAATGGTTATCTTGATTTAAAATTGATCATGCGTTCCTAGTTGGAACTAAGAGACTGGCTAGTCGTCTTATTGAATGAAATGAATGAGACACGTTCATGTAATGAACTATTGTACTCGATTAGCCAATCCCGAATATTGGCATACAGGCACATGCAGGTTTCAAATTATTTATTTATCTATTTTACAAAAACAGCATGTGTACTTTATGGTTAAGGCATGATTACTCCGTGGTTAGACTTGATTGTTGCATCACGCTATGTAAAACCTACAACCTAGCCGCACGGGTATTGTTGTAGAGTGGCGCATATCGTACCCCGTACGAAAGTACTCATTTGAATGACCATGATCCACGGCATGGAACTTCACTCAACGTAGGGACTATTAAGTTAAATAAAATAATGATGGCATGGAGAGAATGGATTCCCGAGTTCTTACATGGCAGCCCCCTTGGGACTATTAAGTGCCCGACGGGCCGGCTGGTTCCCACAGATACGGTAAATCTGTCACACGGGCAGGGAACGGTATCTGCTTATATTATTGTACATGCTATATTAACGGCGGGCGTCCCGCTGGGACTCGTCTAAATACATGATTGACGCAATTGATTGATTGGATAGACTAGCCTTGCTCGCATATAGTAAGAACTGAGGAATCCCTATTTGCATAATTCCAGGATAACTTGGGACTCACAATATCAAGCCGTAGTAGTTGATTGGCCGTTCAAGATGATTTGTTTGTGTACTGTACCTACTCTGTTGCCTAACTGAGATGATCAGAATGTCAGGACATGACGGGCTAACTTCTGTCCTTGTTTGGTTGGGAGGTTGGTTCGAAGTGTCGTGACGTTATGAGAATCCTAGTGGAAAACAGAGATCTATTATTATATTCTCTTACTTACTGGTTTAGTCCTTCATATCGTGCTCCCTTGTGGTACTTGCTATTAGAGGTCTAACCTCTCTGGTTTTGCATGGCCAGATTTAGAGCCAGTCCCCGAGGATCCAGCTTACTTCTACCTCCAAGATGGTCAATACTAGGGGAATGATCGCAGGAGGACTCGAGTGGGTTTTCTTACTCCACCGCTCGTTTTTGTTATTTACTTCATACTTAGCCGTTTGGCACCGACATGTTAGTCGGATTGTCTTGCACTTACTTTTGCATAATTGTAACTAAAGTCAGACTGCAGCTGATAACAATTGTGTATGTGTTACTATACCATCTGGCTATGTTTTGTAAAGCCAGATCTCAAGAACATTTTGACTAAGCGTTTGGGACGCCTTACTGCTTTATCTTACATGTTCTCTATTTCGGTTTCTTGTTTTGAATGATTGAGACAATAGATGTGAAATGACCATAGTAAGACTTTCATGTAGTATGCACTCCCTTGTCTGGTTAGACAGCATTGATCGTATTATACGGTATTCATCTACCCGTAATACGTAGCTGGCTGAGTCATTCCCCCGCTCTCCAGTATTCTGGTTCTGGGGCGTGACAAGGTTTTAGTGGTGGCCCATGCAGGTCTGATTTCAGACTTGTGGGGTGTTTTTGATTTATAGGATGTCTCAATCACACGTATTTCCCCTTGATCTCATGATTCGTTATTCTCAACCCTTGCTTGACATTCCGGTATCCTTTGACTTCATTGATCCTTCATGTCCGATTGTTTGATTGTTCTCTTGTCCCTTCTCTTAGGGGCACTTCGTCCGCACCAGTCAGAGCTGGACAACAGCAGGAGCAACATGGACAACCTGACCAGGTTGGTCAGCAACAAGGGCCAGTCTCACCTCAGGAGGCTACCCAGGAAGAAGTAATAGTAGAACCAGCAGCTGGATCGCAGTATCCGGATGTTCCACCACCACCGACAGTTCCACCTACCCAAGTGGACACACCAGCCCTTCTGGAGATCATGAGAGGAATGATGGCTACTCAGCAACATCAGATGTTGGTCCAGCAGCGCATGCACACTCAGCTACAAGAGCAAAATGTGTTGCTCAACCAAGGATTGCAGACGGCTTTGGAAAGAGGAGCGAGGACTGATTCAGGAGCGTCAGCCAGGTTTTGCAAGTACAACCCCCGCCGTTTCGAGGGCACGGAGGATGCCATCTTAGCAGATGCATGGCTTAAGGACATGGAGGCTATTCTGACAGCAGCTAAGGTACTGGCAGAAGAACGTGTGGATCTAGTGAAGTTGTTACTTCAGGATCTCGCACGTGATTGGTGGGAATCAGAGGAAGTGGGCATCAGACGTCCTGTGGCTTGGGACGATTTCACTGCAAGATTCAAGACCAAGTACTATGGAGTTGTGGCACGGTTTGAGCTACAACAGAAGTTTATCAGCCTCAGACAGGCTGGCAAGACTGTAGATGCTTATGCAGCGGAGTTCTGCAGATTGAGTAGATTCGCCCCAGAGATGGTAGCGACAGAGAGCCAGAGGGCCATGAGGTTTCAGCAAGGGTTTCATCTTGAACTCTTGCAATTGATAGAGGGGCACAATTACCAAACTTTTGATGAGATATTGACGACGACTCGAAGGCATGAGATCACCATTCAGAGGCTTGCAGTAAGGACTGGGGGTCAGAAGAGATCCCACAGTCAGATTGAAGGAGGAGGGGGAGCAGCGCCCCGAACAGCAGCACCATCCACTGGCATTCGTATCCACGATGTGGCAATACGAGGACCAGCACCACCACCCAGGCAGCAGCAACAGTAACAGAGGAAGAACCGGCAACCCCCGACGGGCTGCACTTATTGTGGGAAGATGGGACACACTAGAGATGTGTGTCGGACATTGAATGGACTGTGTCTGATATGTGGAAATCCAGACCATCGGGTTACCACATGTCCCATGAATTCGAGGTCAGGAGGACCAGGGCAGCAGTTTCCTGCTCTGCCAGCACCAGGGGCAGGCCAGTATCGAGGACCAGCAGTGGCAGTGAGGCCGTTGGCACAGCGTCCGCAGGCTCAGATATTTCGGCAGCAGGGACCGTCGATGCAGCAACACCAGCATAGACCACCCCAGCATCATCAAGGAAGGGGCCAGCAGCAGCACCAGGCTTGGCCGCAGCATGGAAATCAGCAAGGAGGTCGAGGGCAGGCATTCACTCTGTCCTTGGAGGAGGCATTGGCATCGGGAGATGTTGTGGCAGGTAACATTCTCGTCGTCTCATATCCCGCAGTAGCATTGTTTGATTCGGGAGCATCCCATTCATTTATATCTGCACAATTTGCGACACGACTAGGAATGGAGTTCGAGGCATTGCCAGGGAGGTTGAATATACTCACTGGTAATGGGCTCGTAGGAGTCAGTAGAGTTATTTTAGCATGTAGTGTGGTAGTTTGCGGGCATTCCTTACCCGCCCGGTTGATAGAATTTCCTGTTGGAAATTTCGACGTTATCTTAGGCATGGACTGGTTGAAAGACAGTCATGCGACAATAGATTGTCGTAGAGGGAGTGTATCTTTTGATATTCCAGGCATGAAGAGGTTCACCTTAGTCAGATCAGAGGCAACTCAGCAAGAGCAGGGAGTAGTAGCGGCAATGGAAGAAGTTCAGATTCCGAAGGTAGTTGAAGAATTTCTAGATGTATTTCCTGAAGAACTTCCAGGTCTACCACCGGTTAGAGATATTGAGTTCAGTATAGAATTGGCACCATGAACTAAACCGATATCAGATCGAGTTTACAGAATGGCGGATTCAGAGCAGGCCAAGGTATATCAGCACATAGAGGAACTGAAGGAGAAGAGGTTCATCCAAGCTAGCGTATCACCATGGACAGTACCAGTGGTACTTGTGGGGAAGAAGGATGGGTCATCCAGATTGTGCATTGACTACAGGAAGCTTAACGCGGCAATAGTGAAGAACAAGTACCCATTACCCAGGATCGACGACTTATTTGATCAGTTGAGCAAAGCTAGAGTTTTCTCCAAGATAGATCTTCGTTCAGGGTACCATCAGGTGAGGGTTCGGAAGGAGGATATTCCCAAGACAGCATTCAGGTCGAAGTATGGGCATTATGAATTCTTAGTAATGCCGTTTGGTTTGACCAATGCTCCAGCAATATTCATGGATTTGATGAATCGCATCTTTATGCCATACTTGGATCAGTTTGTCGTTGTATTTCTTGACGACATTCTCGTATACTCTGCTAGTGAAAAGGAGCATGAAGACCACCTCAGGAAAGTGTTGCAGGTTCTGAGAGAGAACCAGTTGTATGCCAAGCTCAGTAAGTGTGAGTTCTGGACGGATCACATTTCATTTTTGGGTCATATCATATCAGGAGCTGGAGTAGCAGTAGATCCCAAGAAGATAGAAGCACTAGAAAGTTGGCCAGTACCCAAGACCGTAGCAGATGTGTGGAGCTTCTTGGGATTGGCAGGATATTACAGAAGGTTTGTGTCAGACTTTGCAAGGCTTTCAGCACCCATGACCCGCTTGACCCGGAAGGATGTACCATTTGTTTGGTCGGCAGAATGTCAGGCATCATTCGAGACTTTGAAGCAGAAGTTGATATCAGCACCTATTCTTACATTGCCAGTTGGACCCGGAGGTTTTACAGTATATTGTGATGCGTCAGGTAAAGGACTTGGATGTGTCCTTATGCAGCATGGGAAGGTGATAGCGTATGCATCTAGGCAGCTTCGGGACCACGAGAAGAATTACCCAACTCATGATTTGGAGTTAGCGGCAGTAGTGTTTGCTCTGAAGCTATGAAGGCATTACTTATATGGTGACCGAGTGGAGATGTACACAGATCATAAAAGTTTGAAGTACATCTTTACTCAGAAGGAGCTGAACATGAGGCAGAGGAGATGGTTAGAGTTGATCAAGGATTATGACGTGGAGCTTCAGTATCATCCAGGCAAGGCTAACGTAGTAGCAGACGCTCTTAGCAGGAGAGGCGGCGCATTTATGTTGACAACACAGAGGCATATCTTAGAAGACCTTCAGGAGATGGGCATCGAAGTTATACTTCCTAGTGATGTAGATGTAGGAGTTCTAACAAGTCTGCAAGTTCAATCCGACTTGGTAGACAGGATCAAGGCAGCTCAGGCACAAGACCCAAGGATTCAGAAGCTTAGGGCAGAATGTGAGTCAGGACTCAGGAAGGAGATGAGAATTCATGAAGATGGTACACTTAGGTTTGGATCACGTCTATGTGTGCCTAGTGGAGATATCAGACAGGAGGTTATGGCAGAAGCTCACAGTTCTCAGTATTCTATTCATCCTGGAGGGACCAAGATGTACCAAGATATCAAGCAGCATTTCTGGTAGAACGGGATGAAGAGGGAGATAGCTAGATTTGTTTTCCGTTGCTTGGTATGTCAGCAAGTGAAGGCAGAACAGCAGAGGCCAGCTGGGTTATTACAACCGCTTCCTATCCCGGAATGGAAATGGGAGCATATTACAATGGACTTTGTGACCGGTTTACCGAGATCACCAAGTGGTAAGGACGCTATTTGGGTAATAGTGGACCGACTTACGAAGGTAGCACACTTTCTTCCTTTCAGAGTAGGGCAATCTACAGAAAAGTTGGTAGAGTTGTATATGTAACAGATAGTCAGGCAGCATGGAGTTCCTGTCAGTATTGTGTCGGATCGAGATACCCGCTTTACATCACATTTCTGGAAGAGCTTACATCATAGTCTGGGTACCAAGTTAAGATTTAGCACGGCCTACCATCCGCAGACGGATGGGCAATCAAAAAGAACGATTCAGACTTTAGAAGATATGTTGCGAGCTTGCACTCTAGATTTTGGAGGGTCTTGGGAGAGTCACCTGCACTTAGTTGAGTTTTCATACAACAATAGTTATCAAGCCAGTATCCAGATGGCGCCATTTGAAGCACTATATGGTAAGAAGTGCAGGTCACCGCTTGCATGGGATGATATCGGAGAGAGGAAAATGTTAGGCCCAGAAATGATTGTTCAGACGGTTGAAGTGGTTAAGGGAATTAGAGAGCGACTTCGGGTTGCGCAGGACAGGCATCGTCATTGGGCGGACCAGCATCGTAGGCCGTTAGAGTTCTCTGTTGGGGACCACGTATTCTTGCGGATCTCACCTACTCGTGGGGTCATTAAATTTGGCGTTCGCGGAAAATTGAGTCCGCGGTACGTGGGCCCATTTGTTATCCTTGATCGGATAGGCGATGTTGCGTACCGTTTATCCCTCCCGCCTTCGTTACGAGAGGTGCATGACATGTTTCATGTATCTCAATTACGTAGGTATGTATCGGACCCAAGCCATATCCTCGATCATTCTGAGGTGGTTGTTGGTACCAACCTGTCTTAAGTGGAACAGCCTGTGTCCATTTTGGACCGAAGAGAGAAGATACTCAAGAACCGAACAATTAGTCTTGTCCGTGTTGCTTGGGGTCATCACTCATTGGGAGAGTCAACGTGGGAACGTGAGGATGATATCCGATCACGGTATCCACACCTGTTTGACTCACAAGGTATATCTCTTTCTGTATACCTTGATTGTCCTGATTCTTCATGCTTATCGCCTTATGAATAGAGCTACTTGATATCGTGGATTGATGAATTTACATATACACCTTATCACCTTGATTGTCCTTATTCTTCATGATTGATGAATTTACATATATAGTACTTGCTTTTGATATGGTAATAATGATTGCTTGCTCACTAGAATTGCTTGTATTAGTTTAACTCCGATATTTCTACCTGATTGGATTTGAAATTCCGAGGACGGAATTTTTTCTAAGGTGGGTAGAGATGTCACTCCCCGTTCCCAGAATGCGTATTTTTATTCATGTACAACTCATGTATATTTATTTAGTATTTATCATATATTATCTTGTATTTAAATTCCTTTAATTTCATGTTAATTAATTATCTGTATTTTATTCCTGCATTTTATTTTTCTGCATTTTATTTCTTGCTGTTATTCTCTGCTATTAGTCTTGCCTTGTGGTTCGGGTTCATGGAGGGTTTCGGGTTCATGATGGCTCAACCCGGTCCAATAACTCCCACCTACCACCACCCTTTCTATTTAAGCCCCCCTTCTCATTCTCTCTCCTCATAACTCTCATTCTTCACCATTACTTCTTCTTCTTCCTCTCATCACTTCTCCACCTACCAGCAGTAGCAGCAGGCAAGTGCAATCTTGCTTCTTGCTTGGAGAACCATTTTTATGGTTCATTTCTCTTCCTCTCATGATCCTGAGAGAGTTTAGTACTTGGCATTTTTGATTTCTTTGGCTGGTTTTTGCTAGATCTAAGATGTTGTATTCTCGGTTTTTCATGAGTTCTGATCTTCCAACTTAGCGTGTTTTCTGGCTGGGAACTTCACTTCTGGCTTGGAACAGGTTCAGTCACGCACACGTCTTTACTTGTGCGTGCGTGGATTTTAGTCACGCACACGTTCTTACTTGTGCGTGCGTGGATTTTTAGTCACGCTCATGTTCTTACATGTTAGCGTGGATTTTTAGTCACGCTCATGTTCTTACATGTTAGCGTGGATTTTAGTCATGCACGCGTCTTTACCTGTGCGTACGTGGATTTTTAGTCACGCACACGTCTTTACCTGTGCGTGCGTGGATTTTAGTCACGCACACGTCTTTACCTGTGCGTGCGTGGATTTTAGTCACGCACACGTCTTTACCTGTGCGTGCGTGGATTTTAGTCACGCACACGTCTTTACCTGTGCGTGCGTGGATTTTTAGTCACGCACACGTCTGTACGTGTCTGCGTGAATTTTGAGTTACGCTCACTTGTGCGTGCGTGAATTTCTTATCATTCTTCACGCTCATACTGTGCATGCCAACGTGAACCACTTTTCACGCTCACTCCTACTAGACTTGTTGGCGTGACTTTTGGCCTTAGCTTAGACTTGTTGGCGTGACTTTTTAACCAGGGTGTTTCTATTTGCTCTATAACTTATTCATTTAATGATGGCATGACAATTCTTCTATTATATCCTCATGCCTTTTGGCAGGAACTTGATAAATCATGATATGTTAATACTTTAATACATATGGTTGTGTAGAATGTGTCATGTGTCTTGATTGATCCATGGATACCCAGATTGACTGGAACTTAACCTTGAGAGTTATAGACTCGACCCCATGTAATACTAATTGACTTTCATGCCTTGATACCAATGATAATAATGGTTATCTTGATTTAAAATTGATCATGCGTTCCTAGTTGGAACTAAGAGACTGGCTAGTCGTCTTATTGAATGAAATGAATGAGACACGTTTATGTAATGAACTATTGTACTCGATTAGCCAATCCCGAATATTGGCATACAGGCACATGCAGGTTTCAAATTATTTATTTATCTATTTTACAAAAACAGCATGTGTACTTTATGGTTAAGGCATGATTACTCCGTGATTAGACTTGATTGTTGCATCACGCTATGTAAAACCTACAACCTAGCCGCACGGGTATTGTTGTAGAGTGGCGCATATCGTACCCCGTACGAAAGTACTCATTTGAATGACCATGATCCACGGCATGGAACTTCACTCAACGTAGGGACTATTAAGTTAAATAAAATAATGATGGCATGGAGAGAATGGATTTCCGAGTTCTTACATGGCAGCTCCCTTGGGACTATTAAGTGCCCGACGGGCCGGCTGGTTCCCACAGATACGGTAAATCTGTCACACGGACAGGGAACGGTATCTGCTTATATTATTGTACATGCTATATTAACGGCGGGCGTCCCGCTGGGATTCGTCTAAATACATGATTGGCGCAATTGATTGATTGGATAGACTAGCCTTGCTCGCACATAGTAAGAACTGAGGAATCCCTATTTGCATAATTCCAGGATAACTTGGGACTCACAATAGCAAACCGTAGTAGTTGATTGGCCGTTCAAGATGATTTGTTTGTGTACTGTACCTACTCTGTTGCCTAACTGAGATGATCAGAATGTCAGGATATGACGGGCTAACTTCTGTCCTTGTTTGGTTGGGAGGTTGGTTCGAAGTGTCGTGACGTTATGGGAATCCTAGTGGAAAGCAGAGATCTATTATTATATTCTCTTACTTATTGGTTTAGTCCTTCATATCGTGCTCCCTTGTGGTACTTGCTATTAGAGGTCTAACCTCTCTGGTTTTGCATGGCCAGATTTAGAGCCAGTCCCCGAGGATCCAGCTTACTTCTACCTCCAAGATGGTCAATACTAGGGGAATGATCGCAGGAGGACTCGAGTGGGTTTCCTTACTCCACCGCTCGTTTTTGTTATTTACTTCATACTTAGCCGTTTGGCACCGACATGTTAGTCGGATTGTCTTGCACTTACTTTTGCATAATTGTAACTAAAGTCAGACTGCAGCTGATAACAATTGTGTATGTGTTACTATACCATCTGGCTATATTTTGTAAAGCCAAATCTCAAGAACATTTTGACTAAGCGTTTGGGACGCCTTACTGCTTTATCTTACATGTTCTCTATTTCGGTTTCTTGTTTTGAATGATTGAGACAATAGATGTGAAATGACCATAGTAAGACTTTCATGTAGTATGCACCCCCTTGTCTGGTTAGACAGCATTGATCGTATTATACGGTATTCATCTACCCGTAATACGTAGCTGGCTGAGTCATTCCCCCGCTCTTCAGTATTCTGGTTCTGGGGCGTGATATGAAGCATCAACTGCATTTGTCATCGAGGAAGAAAGAACCTATTGTGTTGTAGTTAGGAGCATGAAGTGTGTTTTTTCTAGAGAGAAAACAAACAATGAGCAGAAGAAGATTGGAAGACTAGTAGGTATATAAGGAGAGAGAGACATAAAGGGAAAAATAAATAGCCGTTGGGAACAATAGTTCTCTTCCTATAGGAGCCCATACCTGGCTGGCTTCTTCTGCTGTTGTAGCTTCCTCGATGTTGAGTTCTTTTTTTGGCTTTGGTTCCCCCTCTCCCTATCACCAACGGCACTCTTCTTTAGTCTCTCAGAGAGGGAACAGGGAGGGGGAGCAGCACTGCTCTTTCGAGAGAGAGCAGCTGTGGCTCGGCTGAAACAAATGGAGGAGAGAGAAAGGTAGGTTAGGTTTAGGATTTTTTGTGTATATGTGTGTGTGTGTGTGCGTGCGTGTGCATGCGCGCGTGGTGGATGTGAGTTTTTTTTTTTGGTAATTTTAGATGCATATATTTGGTTTTCGGTTCGAATCGGAAAACAAATACCAAACCCATAACCCGAACCATTAACCGATTTTCATATATATATAAAATCGAATTTCGACCCATATTTTTTAAAACCGACCCGAACTGCTATTTCGGGTAAGGTCGGTTTTCTGTTCTAACAATGTTTTTTTGCTCACCCCTAGCCGTGAGAGAGTCTAGAGGTGGCTCATAGAAATTTTAAGTGGCCTTCACAACAATGAAGTGTAATGTGACATTTAGTTCTGTACAACACTTAGCTCCCCACTCACAACCAATCAAAAATCCTCATTAGTCAAATTGGGTTAGAAGTTTGAACCATGACCAGACAGTTGCTCCATGGACGTCCCCAGTGGAGCAAGGCAAATCCTCATTGAATGGCTCCACATGAGGACCCTAATTGGATAAACCAATGAGGTTAGAATCTCATGGTCGCCATGCCTATGATCAAGTATCTTCACAGTTAGACAAACAAAATGGCTAGATACACACGCACACACATATAGTGTGTCTTCCAATACAACTCTTAAACAGTCAGATTATGACTATGACACGTCTTCATACTCCAATAAATTCTTATGTCTTCATTTCACAAGCACAAAAGACTCTCGTATAACATTTTACTAAAATATTTTCATCACAGCAACATCATTGACTGAACATTATTCATTTTTAGATAGTCATATTACATCATGTACAAAGAACAATAAGAAACTTTCCAATTTAGCAGCTAAAGAATAAGGATAATTAACATATCGTAAAATGGAAAGGCATTTACTTATTAAGAAGTTTACGGAAAGATTTAGAGAGAATAAGGGAGATTTGCATATGGTTTCGAGTTCCTTGGGGATAACGTGGGGAGTTTGAAGAGAAAGAAGTTCCTAGTAGTTATATCTAGACCGTTAAGGACATGTATTATATAGTTACAATGGTGGTGTGAACCATTAGAGGAGATAATATGCCATTTCATATTACTGTTGGTTTACATCAAAGATCCATGTTGAATCCTTACATTTTTGCAGTAGTTATGGATGAAACTATTAGGCATATCGAGAAGGAGGTACCATAATATATGTTGTTAATTGATGATATTATGTTGGTTGATGGGAGTAGAGAAGGGTTACATGTAAAAGATTAAGTGTGGTGAAAAACTTTGGAATATAAGGAATTTAAAATTAGTAGAATAAAATATATGAAATATAATTTCAACAAGAAGTCAAAGAGAATGAGGGGGTTAATAAAGTTGGACAAGAGATACCTAAGAGTGATACTTTTCGATATTTAGGATCAATCATTGATAATGATGGACTGATGGGGAAATTGGAAAGGATGGCATGCATAAAATTAAAGCAAGATGATTGAAATAGAGGAGTTCTTCTGAAGTTGTGGTCACAAGATATATCTGAAGTTGAAAGAAAATTCTATAAGACGGCTATAAGACTATCCATGCTTTATGGATTGGAGTGTTGGGTAATTAGTAAACATGTACACAAAATTAGTGTAGCCAAAATGAGAATGTTTTGATGAGTGACAATACATTAAAGGATACGATAAGAAATAAGTGTATTCATGAGAAGTTAGAGGTGGCGGCAAATTGAGGACAATAGATACTTGCATAAGGAAAAACGAAAATGTCTAATGAAGCCGCTAGGAATGGAGGTAGTTCTAGGCGAACATGGTTTTTGATAGCGTTACAAACGATATGGTCCTTAACACAGCCGTATGGAAGAAGAGGATTCAAACAGCCTACTAAATTTTTTGGAATAAAGGATTTGTTGTTGTTGTTGTTGTTGTTGTTGTTATACTATATCATAAATTGGCTAAGGATGGATTGAGTCATTGATCAAAAGTACCTGATAAGATAATACTTGTTGCGGATATGTAAAACAACCCTCATCACCCATCTTCATCTTCATGAGTAACATGGTTGGGTACAATTTTTCATATAGAACTTGCATAAACTTCTGCTATCTAGTACTCATGTAATTTAAACTGAACTCTTAACCGTTGTCCAGAACCCTCGTATGGACTGTACAAATGACATCTACGAAGGCAAATTCCTCATCTAAGGTATGTAAACATAAGTGACACCATTGCTTAACTTAAACAAAGAGTACGAATGGCACATCTAGTCTAGTTAAAAAATTCCATAGAGAGCGTAAAACCATAGATATGTCATATCTTGCTTCCGGACAATTAGATTTATGACATACCATCTTGGTTTCAGAATGTCTAGAATGGAGATGTATATATATTTAACCCATTCTATCGAGTTAACTATCAAAGAATCTAAATCCACCGTCCTTAGTGTCATTAAAGCAGTATGTCAGGTGGATGGTCTATACTGGAGCAATAGATCAAAATGAGCTATTTATGTTCAACCATAAGGAAACTTGGTTGGCCTAAATACCACAACGAAAAAATGGGACGGGTTACCATCAGGAGAATAACAGGCATTACACTGTAAGAGAACGTTAGACATGGCCAACCTGGTCTACCGAAAACAAGATCAATCACCACGTATTCAACTAAGACTACTCGAGTATTACTAGGTTTAAGAGGTACCAGATAGCTCTAAATTGGGTGAGAAAGACTATCACATATGGGAGATAGAAAAGTTATAGATTGAACATTGTATTTCTAAACCATTGCTAGTTTGAGATTTTATTTAGGATTAAAATGATTTGGCAATAGGGAGTTGAATTCTACATTTAACGTACTCTTGGAAAATCGGCAGAAATTTTGATTTCGTTTACTTTTTATTATCCAATATATATTATGTTATTGTATCTAATCCCGACGAGTTTATGTTTGACTTCACTTGTGTTTGTCTTGATTTATGAACTGGCTGGTAGTATTCCTTTTGCAGTTTTAAGTATTGTTCTAGTGCTTTCCGGTTTTCCGGAGTGTCTGACTACGAAATTTGCTGAGACACTTAACATAATTGTTATGCTATGTTGTCTCTCTGACTTAGATCAAGTCGAGAGGTTCAATGGTTGAGCTTGTCATAATTCTATTTTGTCATATATGTGTTGCGAATTTGAACTATCTTGCTTCTTAGCTTCTTATCGTTGATCATTGCTTTCTATTATGATGTTCCATATATCCATAATGGAAATAATCTCAAAGGATGGTCTTTATAGTATGCTACCTTCTATAATGTGTTCGGATAGACGCATGATCATGACATTTGGTGTAAATGTCCTAGCTACAATGTTGTGGAAATACCTTAATCTTCCATGGGTTCAGTCACATTTAACAGATAGATGTATTTAGGGAAGGGGAGAAAGTGAGAGTGAGCAAGAAGGAGATTAGAGTCATTAGACAGAAGGAGGCGGGGAGACGGTAATGGCAGGATATATGTCATAATAAAAAAATAGAACCCCTATAAACTTAACTAACTGTGAGTCAACTAAGACTCGAAAGCTAACTAAGAGAGAGACTCGCTACATCAACTCCAAGTTAGGTATGACTTGTCCTGTAGTAAACCTTAATTGGTGTGTGATTTCCATCCCTCTTGTTAATAGTGTATGGAAATATACTTTTTAAGCTAATAAGATACACTTCGCTCATATATGGCTATATAGTATATACTATCAAGATCATAGCGAACATCATCGCTAACTTGGAGGGTGCTCCTTGGTTTGCGTGAGATGAAAGTACAATCCGGCCGGTAGGTATGCCAACTGACCACCTAAGATTTACCGCATGGTCCTCACTTGTTGATAGCTAGCTTGACTAGGAATTTGGTACCAACATAAAGGTTGACGTCAAGTCGACAACCAGTCATAAAACAATGAAGTGTAATGTGACATTTAGTTCTGTACAACACTTAGCTCCCCACTCACAACCAATCAGAAATTCTCATTAGCCAAATCGGGTTAGAAGTTTGAACCATGACCAGACAGTTGCTCCATGGACTCCCCACTGGAGCAAAGGCAAATCCTCATTGAATGGCTCCACATGAGGCCCCTAATTGGATAAACCAATGAGGTTAGAATCTCATGGTTGCCATGCCTATGATCAAGTATCTTTACAGTTAGACAAACAAAATGGCTAGATACACACGCACACACATAGTGTGTCTTCCAATACAACTCTTAAACAGTCAGATTATGACACGTCTTCATACTCCAACAAATTCTTGTCTTCATTTCACAAGCACAAAAGACTCATAAAACATTTTACTAAAATATTTTCATCACAGCAACATCATTGACTGAACATTATTCATTTTTAGATAGTCATATTACTTCATGTGATAATCTATAGTTGTACAAAGAACAATAAGAAACTTCCCAATTTAGCAGCTAAAGAATAAGAATAATTACCATATCGTAAAATGGAAAGGCATTTACTTATTAAGAAGTTTATGGAAAGATTTAGAGAGAATAAGGGAGTTTTCCATATGGTTTTGAGTTCCTTGGGAATAACGTGGGGAGTTTGAAGAGAAAGAAGTTCCTAGTAGTTATATCTAGACCGTTAAGGACATGTATTATATAGTTACAATGGTGGTGTGAACCATTGGAGGAGATAATAAGCCATTTCATATTATTGTTGGTTTACGTCAAAGATCCATGTTGAATCCTTACATTTTTGCAGTAGTTATGGATGAAATTATTAGGCATATCGAGAAGGAGGTTCCATAAATATGTTGTTAATTGATGATATTATGTTGGTTGATGAGAGTAGAGAAGGGTTACATGTAAAAGTATAAGTATAAGTATGGAGAGACTTTGGAATCTAAGGAATTTAAAATTAGTAGAATAAAATATATGAAATGTAATTTCAACATGAAGTCAAAGAGATGAGGGGGTTAATATAGTTGGACAAGAGATACCTAAGAGTGATACTTTTCGATATTTAGGATCAATCATTAATACTTTTCGATATTTAGGATCAATCATTAATAATGATGGACTGTTGGGGAAATTGGAAAGGATAGCATGCATAAAATTAAAGCAAGATGATTGAAATAGAGGAGTTCTTCTGAAGTTGTGGTCACAAGATATCTCCGAAGTTGAAAGAAAATTCTATAAGACGGCTATAAGACTATCCATGCTTTATGGATTGGAGTGTTGGGTAATTAGTAAACATGTCCACAAATTAGTGTAGCCAAAATGAGAATGTTTTGATGAGTGACAATACATTAAAGGATACGATAAGAAATAAGTGTATTCATGAGAAGTTAGAGGTGGCGGCAATTGAGGACAATAGATACTCGCATAAGGAAAAACAAAAATGTCTAATGAAGCCGCTTGGAATGGAGGTAGTTCTGGACGAACATGGTTTTTGATAGCGTTACAAACGATATGGTCCTTAAGACAGCCGTATGGAAGAAGAGGATTCAAACAGCCTACTAAATTTTTTGGAATAAAGGATTTGTTGTTCTTGTTGTTGTTGTTGTTGTTGTTGTTGTTGTTGTTGTTGTTATACTATATCATAAATTGGATAAGGATGGATTGAGTCATTGATCAAAAGTACCTGATAAGATAATACTTGTTGCGGATATGTAAAACAACCCTCATCACCCATCTTCATCTTCATGAGTAACATGGTTGGGTACAATTTTTCATATAGAACTTGCATAAATTTCTGCTATCTAGTACTCATGTAATTTAAACTGAACTCTTAACCATTGTCCAGAACCCTCGTATGGACTGTACAAATGACATCTACGAAGGCAAATTCCTAATCTAAGGTATGTAAACATAAGTGACACCATTGCTTAACTTAAACAAAGAGTACGAATGGCACATCTAGTCTAGTTAAAAAATCCCATAGAGAGCGTAAAACCATGGATATGTCATATCTTGCTTCCGGACAATTAGATCTATGACATACCAACTTGGTTTCAGAATGTCTAGAATGGAGATGTATACATATTTAACCCATTCTATCGAGTTAACTATCTGGGAATCTAAATCCACCATCCTTAGTGTCGTTAAAGCAGTATGTCAGGTGGATGGTCTATAGTGGAGCAATAGATCAAAATGAGCTATTTATGTTCAACCATAAGGAAACTTGGATGGCCTAAATACCACAACGAAAAAAAGGGACGGGTTACCATCAGGAGAACAACATGCATTACATTGTAAGAGAACGTTAGACATGTACAACCTGGTCTACCGAAAACAAGATCAATCACCACGTATTCAACTAAGACTACTCGAGTATTACTAGGTTTAAGAGGTACCAAATAGCTCTAAATTGGGTGAGAAAGACTATCACATATGGGAGATAGAAAAGTTATAGATTGAACATTGTATTTCTAAACCATTGCTTGTATTTCTAAACCATTGCTAGTTTGAGATTTTATTTAGGATTGATATGATTTGGCAATAGGGAGTTGAATTCTACATTTAACGTACTCTTGGAAAATTGGCAGAAATTTTGATTTCGTTTACTTTTTATTATCCAATATATATCATGTTATTGTATCTAATCCCGACGAGTTTATGTTCGACTTCACTTATGTTTATCTTGATTTATGAATTGGCTGGTAGTATTCCTTTTGCAGTTTTAAGTATTGTTCTAGTGCTTTCCAGTTTTCCGGAGTGCCTGACTACGAAATTTGCTGAGAAATAATGTAATGAAAGGAACATTGGAGTTTGTAGCTAGGTATTTGACCAAACAAGATCGCCCAAATTTTGACATTCGACTACAATAAAGTCTAAGTTCTCCCCATCCAATGTTTTAAAAGGCGTGAGGCACACTCCAGGTGCACAGGTTCTTTAGAGCCTAGGCACGAGGCCCACAGCAAGATGTTGGCTTCAACGAAGTGAGGCACACATGTTTAGGAATTTTTCTTCTAAAATAATATAGTTTGAAATAAACAAACTCATTATTTCCAATCAATTTCTAATATTATTAAAATATTAAACAAATGACTAATCAGTTCATTACACTATTATAAAATCAGCAACAGTTAATTATCGTCAATACTCAAAAGAAACAAACTATTTTATAATAATATAAATTGACAAAAACCTAAAGATCATTGTCTGTGTTATTATTTTCATTATGAGCACTACAAATGGTTTTGTAACCTTCATCATCATTATCGTCATCATCAAATACAAAATCTATTAATTACAATAGAGAGATTAATTGGCTTACTTGAAATATTTGATAGTGTTTCTACCATTCATACCCAGTTGGGAACAATATTTTTAAGGGCTAATTAGTGTTTAGACCTTGGATCTAACATGTCGAATCAGAAAGTTTGGATCCTGAATTTTTATTTTTGGTTTCCTTTTTTCCATTATCCCTTGAACATGAGTGTAAGGGCAATAACCAACACATGTTGGAAATGAGGGTATAATGAGAAAAAGGAAAGAAAAGAAAAAAATCCAAGGTCAAAATTTTCCAATTTGACATGTCAAGGCTTAAACTCTAAGTTGGTATAAATCTAGGGCCTAAACACTAAGTAGCCCTATTTTTAATCAAGATATTCTCTTGATTGACTTGACAACATCAAAAGACAAGGTATACAACATATTAGTTATAATAGAAAGATTAGTTGTATTATCATATAAATTAAAATATGAAGACACTACAAAAAATAAGAAATAGAAAAAATAGAAATAAAAAACTATGTTAATGAGGCTTGTGCGCTTCACCTCCACCTCAGAAGTATGCGTGAGCAGGTGAGGCGCATGAGCGCACACCTCGAAAATAGGTTGGAGGCACACATCTTAGGTGAAGCTAGGTAAATGAGCCTTGTCTCTCAGCAATTGAGGCACAAGGGTGAGCCTTGAGCTTTAGGCTGGGCACAAGCCTCACAAACTTTTTAAAACACTGCCCCATCTTATGAGCTAGCAGATCAGTGTCACAACCCAAGAACCAAGATACTATCTCCAATTTGATACCAATTAAGACAACAAACCATATTTGATTCTCATTTAAACCCGAACATGACACCTACTAATTCTTTCATGACTAGCATCTAGATCGGCATAAGAAGATAATGAACTACAAAATTAGTTATTGAAAATCTTGAACATTACAAGGTACCTTCTCAAATGTTAGTTAAATAGCTACAACAATAGTCACATTTCGGTGTGAGCTTCCTTATGGTGCAAATAATAACAAGAAAATCTTTATCCCAATTTTTGGAATTGAATGTTTGAATCCTCTTCCATTCAGCTCCGTTACTACTCATTCCCTATGTAACGCCAACAAAATTAAAATACTTCTTTAACACGTCAAATTATGTTCATCTAGATCTAGCTCTAGTCCTAGTGGCTCCATACTATATTATCACTACTTATGGAAGCATCAATTGGTCTGCGTTGCATGTCAAACCACCTAACTCGATTTTCTCTCATCTTGTTCTCAATTGGTGCTACATCTAACTTTCCACGAATGTACTCATTTATTATCTTATCCTTTAATGTATTGTCACTCATCTATCTTAGCATTTTCATTTCGGCTATACTAACTTTTTGGATATGTTTCTTAATTGTCCAACGTTCTGATATATAAAGCATGATAAGTCTTATAGTAGTTTTGTAGAATTTTTGTTCAACCTTAGAGGTATCTTGCGATCACAAAGTACGATAGAAGCACTCACCCATTTCAATCATTTGCTTTATTTTTGTGTGACATCCTTCTCAATCTCCCCATCATGATGAACAATTAATTATAAATACCGAGAAGTGTCATTCTTAGGTATTTCTTGTCATCTATATGGAAACAACCCCCTTCTCTCCGACTTCCGTTTGAATTATCCATATACTTTGTTTTCGCTCTATTAATTCTAATTCTTTAGATTCCAAAGTTTTTCTTCGCACTTCTATTTTAGCATCTAACATTTCTATACTCTGGTCAACTAACACAATATCATCTACGACCCCCCTTCTCTCCGACTTCAGTTTGAATTATCCATATACTTTGTTTTCGCTCTATTAATTCTAATTCTTTAGATTCCAAAGTTTTTCTTCACACTTCTATTTTAGCATCTAACATTTCTATACTCTGGTCAGCTAACACAATATCATCTACAAACATCATAGCATGAAACCTCCAAAATATGACTAGTAATTTCCAAGGTTCGCAGTATTGAAATCGATATTGGACCCTTCCTATGAATATCGGAATCGGTGGCATCGGGCAATATCGATGGTTTCATATTAGAGTATTGATTTTTTTGGTATTGGAAAGCAAATAATTAACAATAAATTATTAAAGTTTTAGAAAAAAAATGTTAATACATTTAGGCATAACTTTAAGCATTTATGTGTTGTATTTTAGTAATTTTGGAATTGAATGAAATAGTAGTCACTCTTGCCGATTAGTTACCTGCAATAAATAAGTTTTCTTCTTTTACAACTTTAGTATGTTTTTACAGCCTTGTTTTTACAGCCTTGCTAATTGGTCTTCTTGTTCAATTTTCTTCACCGAATTGACAGAAAACGAGACCCCCAATGTAGGGGTCACTATTGGTATCGATCATCATCGGATCGGGAAATGCCAAATCGTATCGGTATCGGCCATATCGGATCAGTATTGGTCGATATTGCAAACTATGGTAATTTCAGCCTGGACAAGTAAAGCATTAATGAGATCCAGGTTTTCTAGAAGAAAGGCAGTGAAATTTAGTTATTTTTGAAACATTATTCTGCCACTTTCATTTCCTTTGAATCCAGCTAATTAATTTTGTAGTGCTATCTGTCTCTGTTGGTTGATTGTTGCATCAGGCTAAAATATTTTTTTTGCATTTCTAAACTGTTTAGGAATCTCATCAGTTTGAAAGCTTTCTTGTCTTAGGTTTGGAATGTACCTGTAAATCCTTTGCGTATCAATGTAGATCAAGGCTTAGATTCATTTATCCTATGACTTCTGGTTCACACTACAGATATTTATATAGGATGGGGGTATTGGGTTTGAGGCCTTATTTTGTGCTAAGTATTGAGTCTTGAAACTACCAATGGTGAGCTTATTAGCATCACAAATTAGGGGATCACACTCCGATCAGCTTAGGATACCATGGGATTTCATTCATTTCCATGTGAGTACCAAATGTTGCAATATTTTTTCCTTCTACATGTTGCCTATCTTTCAAGTTTCAATTCTTTGATGTGAAGATTAATGGTCAAAACATATTAACCTAAAATATCTATTTGCAAAGGTCCAAGAACTCTTTGATGAAGCTGGAATATGGGGCTTGTGGAAGGGCGTAATTCCAACACTTATAATGGTTTGTTAAAAGATATATACTTCAAATTCTTGTTGGTTGCGTTAATAAATTGTGACTGCCTTTTCAGGTTAGCAATCCTTCCATCCAGTTCATGTTGTATGAAACGTTCTTGAAGAAGCTGAAGAGAAAACGTGCCTCAAACATGAAGGGGGCTGATGGATTAACTGCTATTGAGGTAGATTTATTGTTGACTTGTGTAGAAATGTGTGTATTCCTGCAGATGTGTTGAGAGAACCAGCTTCACCTGGCTCTACAGTTACATATATTTTTATTCCATATATAAGATCATTGTTTCTATAGTCATCTTATCTTATTCCTGACACCTACATACAGATTTTCTTTCTTGGAGCTATTGCAAAACTTGGAGCTACTGTAGTAACATATCCCCTCAATGTTGTGAAGGTGACCACTCATGACTTATTTCTAGATTAGTAAACTCATGACTTATTTCTAGATTAGTAACACTTTGCGTCGCCGTTCTCCAAACCCTTCACTTGTCCTCCAACATGTGTGCAAAAATAAATCTTGTTTAAGTGCATACGTTCGTAGCAAGAATTTTGAAAACCATTTTACTTTCTATTATTTATTTTCCTATTTTTTTTTCAAGAAATTTTATTTTAAAAATTTCCAATCCAGTCTAGGCTTCAAGCGAAACAAGGAGATGATGATGACAAGAGGAATCACTATAAAGGTATGTAATTTCTATAGATGTCCTTCTCTGCGTGCAGCGTGCTTTCCTGTCTTCTCTTTTTAGTACCTAGTGCTATTTTGCTGTGCAGGGACAATAGATGCAGTCACAAAGATTGTACATTATGAAGGCCTATCAGGATTCTATCAAGGAATGGGCACAAAGATTGTGCAGAGCGTGTTTGCTGGTGCAGTCCTATTCATGGTTAAGGAGGAGCTGGTTAAGGCAGCCAGGTTACTGGTGACGGGGGACCTCAAGCTGGTCAACAAGTCAAAATTGAAACCACCTTAGTAATTATGCTTCTGTTGATTCTTCTTTATTTTCCAATGGCTGATCATTTATCGGCAAGTAGTGTTGTATCAAACAGACTAGATATGCTCCTCAGTTATAGTTGTAGAATAAATAAATTGATTTGCATACATGAGTGTATTTGTAACAATATACAGCATATGAAATCAAAAGCATTTATTCTCTTTATTTGTTCAAGAAGTTGGATACAAGTCATTACTTGCTGCGATGAAAGGAAATGTTTGAATCGCGGAATCGAATGGATAGATTGGAAGAATAATTGCACCATTGTTATTTCTGGGTCCAAAATATTAGTTTTTTGTTTACCTTCTTTCTTTATATATTTAAACATATATATGCAAAATTTAGGCATGTTTCATCTTCTTCCATTAACTTTCTATGGGCTTCGACTTTCAGGAGCATAATTTATTTTAAAATCCGAACCCAGTTTCTAATTGGAAGTATGGGTCGGGTTAAGGTCATTAGTTTGTACACTATATCAGCAAGTTCAACCCTTCCAATTTGTGTCAGTACTGCTGCTTTCCAGACTACCTGTCGTTACAAATTACCATGAGCTTTTCTAAAACATGGCGGTTCCGAGATTTTTGACTCCACGAGCTAAAAATAAGAAAAGTTTTTTTAGGACTCAAAATATGATTATAAATCAATTATATCAAAACAAAATTTCATAAGTATAAAAAATAAATTGATACAGTATACTGTTTAATAAGATGTATAAGTACTCAAAATAAAATTACAAATATATTGTAAGAGATGAGTAATGAATAAATTACAAGTGGACTGTATGGTAATAAATATTGATCTTAGAAAAAAAAAAAATTCACCGACTGCTCTAGGGCTGGCCATGAATATACTTAAAATTTTGCTAATTTTCAAAATTTTTGTAACAAATTTTTTTTTTGTTATTTTCAAGTTTTTTTTTTTTTTTTTTAATTTTAATATTGCCCCACATGCTACTCCCCCTTATGACCGGCCCTGTTGTAAAAGATAATTACTAACCTAAGATCCGGTACATAATTGCAAGTGTCTCTTGGTTCATGTCAAGAATTTGAAAGTTTCTTATAGGTTTTATCATACACAAAATACTGAACAAATACACAATCACAACTATAGCTTAAGCAAATTAACAAAATCATATTCATGTTGGGAACGAAGCGCGGAAACTGTTCCCCCAAACCAGAAAGTCCTGCGAGAGAACCGAGCAAAAGCACACAAACCAAAAACGCCAAACACAATCGCAAACACAAAGATTTTTGACGTGGAAAACCCTTGCGGGAAAAAACCACGGGACGATCGGAGTCCAACCCTGAAGAACCTCCACTAATGGAATAAAGAGAATACACCCTCTACAAGCTCCTCCCGATCTAACACGGATCACCACAACTCACTTGAAAGAAGAAATTTTTTGATTGCGGACTCCGAAGAACAAGAGATGCCGAAAAATTATTCGAAGCAATCTCTCCTTCACAATAGTCCTTAATCTTCTCTCTCTCTCAAAGATTGTAAAGCACTCTTTGTTTTGAGATGATTTTACAACTAGCATGCATCACCCTTTTATAAGCCCTTGGTAACCCATACATGGAAGGCCAATATATATGGAAACTTTCAATATAAATCAATCATATATTTAATGGAAATCCAATCATAATTAGCTTACCATAATTGGAAACCCAATAATATGGAAAGCTACTATATGAAGGGTCCAATCATAATATATAATCAAAGTAAATATGGAAATCCAATCATATATTTTCTTACCATATATGTACCAAAATAAAATCCATGCACTCCCCAAGCTTCTCCGACACACGGATGGCGCTTGTCGCTCTCCGGGGTATTCTCCACATAGGTAGGAACCCCACCCACTCCAACAAATCTCCCCCTTCACAACTATGTGGAGGAGGTCGTCATCCCGACGATCTGCCTGCAGTACTCAAACTTTCTCCTCGGAAGAACCATCGTGAGCATGTCCGCTCCATTGTCATCAGTATGAACCTTCTCAAGCGCCGCATCCTTCTTCTCAACCACATCCCGTATCCAATGATACCGAGTCTCGATGTGCTTGGACCGACTATGAAATGTCTGGTTCTTCACAAGGTGAATAGCACTCTGACTGTCGTAAAGCAAAGTATACTGCTCTTGCTTCAGCCCTATTTCCTGCAGCAGCTTCTTCATCCACAGCAACTCCTTGCAAGCCTCCGTTACCGCAATGTACTCTGCCTCTGTCGTCGACAAGGCAACACACTTCTGCAACCGCGATTGCCACGATACCGCTCCTCCAGCAAACATCATCACATAGCCCGAAGTCGATCGCCTCGTGTCTACATCTCCAGCCATATCAGCGTCAGTATACCCAACCAGCTTCGGCTCGTCACCACCAAAAGAAAGTCTCCAATCGGCAGTGCCGTGAAGGTTTTGTAGAATCCACTTGACCGCACTCCAATGTACCATTCCAGGATTTGAAAGGTATCTGCTAACTGTGCCAACTGCATGAGCGATGTCTGGCCTCGTACACACCATAGCATACATAAGACTTCCTACAGCTGAAGCATATGGAACCCGCTCCATATCTTTCTTTTCATCCGCGGTAGATGGACACTGCTCCTCAGTGAACTTAAAGTGAGCCGCAAGGGGGCAACTCACTTTCTTCGACTCGTCCATACCGAACGCTGAAGTACCCGGTGAATGTACTTCTTTTGGGACAAATGTAGCAGCTTGGACTCTCTCTCTCTCGGCTGATCTCCATCCCAAGAATAGTCTTTGCTGCGCCCAAATCCTTCATAGAGAAGGCCGCGCCCAGTTGGCGCTTCAACTCCACTATCCTAGTGGCATTCTGACCCACTAACAACATGTCATCTACATAGAGCAATAAAATGATGAAATCATCCTCGGTAAAGTATCTCACAAATACGCAATGGCCCAACGTCGTCCGTGCATATCCATGCTCTCCCTTAAACGACTCGAACTTTCTATACCACTGCCTCGGAGCCTGCTTCAGACCATACAAGCTTTTTTTTCAACCGGCAGACCAAATGTGACTTGCCCTTCTCACAGAATCCATCTGGCTGCTCCATGTACAACTCTTCCTCAAGATCACCGTAGAGAAATGCCGTCTTCAAGTCCATCTGCTCGACCTCCTAGTCGAGACTGGCTGCTAATGCTAGCACCACCCGAATAGATGAATGCTTGACGACAGGCGAAAAGATCTCATCATAATCCACGCCTTTCCGCTGACCATAGCCTTTGACTACCAGCCTCGCTTTGTATCGAGGGCGAGTAGCATCATCCGTCTGCTTCACTCTAAACATCCATCGATTCTTCAAAGCCTTCTTGCCCTTTGGCAACCGCACCAGCTCATAAGTGGAATTAGTGTGCAAGGAACTCATCTCCTCCTGCATGGCCTCCATCCACTCCTGCCTGTGTTCGTCTTCCATAGCCTTTGCAAAGCTTTCGGGCTCTCCCCCGTTAGTCAATAGCACATACTCATCCGGTGAGTATCTCGTAGATTGTCGACGATCTCTGTCGCTCCTTCTCAGTGGAGCCACTGGTGCTGGCTGTATACCAACAGCCTCCTCCCCTTCAGGAACTGCCTCCCCGGCATGCTCATCCTCCTGAGGGACACCCTAACCACCATCAGCAGGCTGATGATCAAGGTTGGAAGCAACTCCATGTACTAGCTCCTCCATAATAGAATCCTCTACGATGTCCTCTGGAAACTGCTCGAAGTAAAATGACTCTAACTCAGGCAATTCCTCAGCCTCAGAAGGCGTCTCGGAATCCTGAGTGTTGGTCATGGTCTGATCCTCGACGAACACCACGTTCCTGCTTCTGTAGAGCTTTCTTTCCACCGGGTCGTAGAGTCTATAGCCAAACTCATCCCGACCATAGCCGACAAAGATGTATCGCCTCGTCTTCGGCTCAAGTTTGGTCCTCTCGACCTTCGGTACATGCACGAAGGCCTTACAGCCAAACACTCGCAGGTGATTGTATGACGGCTCTTTATCGTACCATACTTTGTCAGGCACATCACCCTGCAAAGGAGCACTAAGAGATAAATTAATAACATAAGCAGCTGTGAGAAGAGCCTCACCCCAATAAATGCCCGACAAGTTTGCTTCTGACAGCAAACACCGCACCCTCTCCATCAGTGTCCTGTTTATGCGCTCCACTACACCATTGAGCTGAGGTGTCTTGGATGGAGTCTTCTGGTGTCGTATTTCCTGCTCTCTGTAATAAGCATCAAAGGGACTGATGTATTCGCCGCCATTGTCGGACCGAACACACAATAACTTCTTGCCTGTCTCTCTTTCAACAGAGGCCTGAAACTCTTTGAAAGTAGGCAGCACCTGATCCTTGGTCTTTAAGACATAGACCCAAACCTTCCTGGAACAGTCATCAATAAAAGTTACAAAGTAAGAAGCACCACCAATAGATTTTACCTTCATAGGACCGCAGACATCCGAGTGAATCAACTCGAGCAACGCCGACTTCCTTGAACTTGGGTGACTTTTGAAAGACACCATATTTTGCTTCCCAGCTAAGCTGTGCGTGCACTTCTCCAACTTTATAGACTTGATCCCTGGAATCACCTTCCTGTTCACTAAGTAGCTCATCCCCTTCTCGCTGATATGGCCGAGCCGCATGTGCCACAACTCGGTAGACGCATCACTGACTGCGTTCACCTCCTGTGCCCCTTGTGCGCTCCCCTCCATATTGTAGAGACCGGACTTCTTGCTTCCTCTGGCAATCACCATCGAACCTCTGAAAGCTTCCATTGACTATTTTCGAAGAGACTGAAGAATCCCTCATCATCCAACCTTCCAACCGACACCAGGTTGAAACAGATATCAGGGTCATGACGAACATCTTTGAGAACAAGAACTGCACCCGTCTTCGTCCTTAAATACACATCTCCAACGGCAACCGCCTTTGACACATCTCCATTGCCCATCTTCAACACTCCATAGTCGCCTGTCGTGTAAGTGGCAAATAGTACCCTATTGTGAGATACATGCGCTGAAGTCCCTGAGTCCACTAGCCAAGAATTGTCATCACAGGCGAGGTTGTGATAACCTCATCACCTACGACGATCACATCGCCTCCATGTATCGAAGCCGCCGCTGTAGTGTTCTCATCTTGCTTCTCCTTGTCGTCCTTCTTCTCTCTCTTCCAAGCGAAATAGTTTCGCTTGATGTGGCCCTTCTTGCCATAATGGTAAACTAAACCCTTAACCTTATCCTAAGCCAAATCTTTAACCTAACATTAACCCCTAACCCTAACCCTAACCCTAACCCGTAAACTAAACCCTTAACCTTATCCAAACCATTTTCCTAACCCTAACCCTAATCTCAATCCGAACTTAACCCTAACATAATCTAAACCCTTATCATATATAAACCGAAATCCTAATCTATCATACTCTTACATAAGCATTTTGACAACCATCTTTTTACAGATGGCTAGCCAAAACGATGGTTGTATACCAGGGGGACCAAATACAGATTTGATTAAGCAGCAACGTGAGTCGCACATATGTAGTCTGATATTTTTTGGAGAGGTATATTAAATTTTAATTGTGTTAGTCAATAAATTTTATATTTTATAAGTTGTCACGACCAGCTACCCGAATTGTTGGGCCGGGCCGAGTCATGTCCAGCCTACGCTTGAGATAAAGCGCAGTAAGCTGTTCTAGAAGTAACAAGATAAGACTAAATGTGCTAACAGTTATATAGGTAAATAAGAGTCATAAATGCTCCAAACATAAAAGTCGTCTCATAGAAATAGTGAGTCCAAGTACAAGTCCGAAATATAAAACTGGATACAGGTCCAGTTAAAAAATACGTAGTCTAATACATGACTACACTAAATATCCCGAGCAACTACACAAACTAGACGAGTTTCCCCGCAGGTACACTCCTCGTAAGACAAAGCCTGGTCCTCGGCAGTATCTCCATAATATGGGTCACAGAGCAATTCCTCCTCAGCAAGAATACCTACAATGTTATCCTGTCAGGACGGAAGCAAGTACTAATTCTAGCAAACTAAATATACGAAGCATGAACAGGAATGTAATAAACTGAAATCATGGCATATCATGGTTAATTGGTTCTTTTTAGAAATAACAACATATAGTTTAAAAGTTTAAAACCGTAGCATGTACGTGAATCGGTCAATAGGTGAATAGGATGTACAACGGCATATATCAAGTTTTCTGGCATGCACATACGTGCACGAACAACATCGGTGTATATCCATACACAAACGCGGGATCAGAACATACGGCAAGGTCACATATAGAATGTTACCGAGCGCGGTAAATACATACGAAGAAGGGGGTCATGATCACGTACACTACTAACAGTTTCCCCTTAACCCGTTATTTAAACATGTAAGAGATATGAGATACTGTCCTAAACATGGTAGAGACTGAAAGTAATACAACATGTAAAGTTTTAACTTGCTACCCCAAGGATCAACATTTAACATGGTTGGTAAATCACAGTTTATTATTATAGCAGTATGTAAAGTTCGTAGAAAGTACTTGCCTCTAGCAAAGCAAAGCAGCGATAAAAATGCTATAGATGCCTGGTGACTCGTCACTGTAGAAATAACACATAACTTAGTTTTTATACTAAGTTAAGCACTAAGCACTAGTGGTGCAACATGACTTTCCGATTGGACACCTAGCCAAATGGTGACTTTAGCATAGAAGACCAATGTGGGGTGACACAATACTCAAACTAACTTTCTAGGATCTTTAAACTAGTGTAGGGTGAGGTTCAATACGGCTATAACTCAAATAACACAAAAAATTGCAAGTCATAATTATTCAATAATTAAATCAACTGTACACTATGATCTAACAATTTTGGTGATAGACAAAAAGCTCAATTTTAAATAAAATAAAGTACCAAAATGATCCTTGTTAATATAGAAATTTATTATAATTTTTCTAGAATTTATTAACCAGTACATGTATTTTATAAAAATCAGTTTCATAAGTACACAGAAAGTGAGTTTTGGTTTCATATGCCAAAAAAGTGGCAAAACTGTAAATTAAATACTATAGAATTATGCTAAATTAGATAAATTAACATAGTATCTAAATATTATTTTTCCAGAATTTTAACAGCAAGTAAAGTTTTTTAGAAATTCAGAAACAACTGGTACACAATCTGAAATTAAATAATTAATTATCTGCGTATTTTGTCCATGTACATAATTCGAACCAGAGTTCAAATACAGGACCCAAGGCCATGAATCAAGTCCAATATGACTTGTACCGGTCTTGAATGTGTGAAAACATTGGAGCCCAAAATCCATGCTAGGCTTGGACCCCAATGGTTGTAGTAATAAATACAGGACTTTAAATAATAATAATAATAATATTCTTTTTTAAAGTGGTAAAAATATACAAGTCATAATTTAAACAATAAAAATGACTTGGGAATTTATGCACAATAATATTTTGTACAAAGTAGAATTTTGAAATACATACATAAAATAATAACTACAATATATATATTATATATATATATATAATATATAATATATATATATATATATATTTTTTTATATATATATATCTATTATATATATATATATATATAATAAAATATATATATATATATATATATATATATATATATATATGATTATGATACATATAAATATCTATATTTATATGTATATATATAATATTGTAGTTA
>JANAVB010001995.1:286901-369800 GCA_029216955.1 Iris pallida | reverse complement strand
TATATATATATATATTATATATATATATATATATATATATATATATATATATATATATTTTATATCTATAATATATATATATCTATATATATATATATATATATATATATATATATATATATATATATATATATATATATATGTTCAATATACACATATATATATATATAAAAATCTTAACTATAATCTCTATATACACAAATATTGTATACTATATAATAATATATACACATGAACATATAGACATATATATACATAAAAAAAAAAAAAAAAAAAAAAAAAAATATATTATATATAATATATATATAATATATATATATTATATACATAAATACATATATATATACACATATATAATATAATAAAGTACTAAATATAATATATATATCTATATATATAATATATAATATATTATATATATTATATCTATTATCTATTATATATATATATATATACAATATAGTATAAAATATTATATATATATATATAATATATATATAATATATATTTTTTTTTATAAAAATATATATATATATATATATATATATATATATATATATATATATATATATATATATATATATATATATACATTTATATATATAAATAAAATAAAACAAAAGAAAACAAAAAAAGAAAAAGGAAAATAAAATAGAACATCAAGGGGGGTTCGAACTCGGCCCAGGGTGGTCGAGTTCTCGGGCTAAGTCGGGCTGGCCAAGGGGTCATCCCGCTCTGTGTGTTAGGGATAGGGTTTAGTTTAGTGTTAAATAGGTTTTAGGTTAACGGGTTTAAACCCTATAGCACAGTTTCGTGTCCTGACAGTTAAGGACACGAAAAAAACTGTCGAGTTCGAGTGTCCTGGCCACGCACGACACACACGAGTCGAGTCGGACGTGTCCAGACACACCAACGTACTGCTCGTGTCCTGGCGAGTCATGTACGTGAAAACGAGACATGCACGACACGATTTGATGCTGCAACTTACGTGTCCGACTTTGGGGGGGTTTGTCGAGTGCTGGCGGCGGCTAGGAGCATCGGGGCAGTGGCGCTCAGGTGGCGATGCGTCCGTTTCGACGTCGTGCTTCGAATGGTAGTGGTGGATGGGGGTGATAGTCGATGGGAGGTGGCGTTGGGGTTCGCCGGAGTTAGGGTTAGGGTTAAGTCTCGTCGGGGAAGAAAGGGGGTCGGGGTGGCCGGATTTTAGTCTAGGGTTAGGGTTTCAGGGTCGGGGGTTATTTATAGGGGGCTTAGGTCGGTCGGGGTTGGCTAGGTCGACCGGGAAACGCGGGGGAGAGTCGGTCGTCGGTCGCGGGGCAGCTGGCCGGGTCGTCGAGGGTGGGTGAAAAGAAATTTTGCAATAAGGTCCCTAGAATCTAGGATTTTACAATTAGGTCCCTCGCCTAGATAAATGCAATAATAAATTTGCATAACTGAATTAAAACAATTTATAATTTGCAAACCGCTATAATAACAAATTAAAAAAATTACATAATGATATTAAAACAAATTTAAATATTATAAAATGATATTAAAACATTTTAAATAATTACAAAGTGATATATTTTGACTTAAAAATTATTTAAAAATTATTTAAAAATTCTAAAAAAATTCCTAAAATTATAATAAATTATTTTAAGGCTAATTAGGCCATTAGCAACTAATTAACACTAATAAAATTAATTTTGAAAAATATGGGCTGACAAGTCTTCCCTCCTTGAAAAATTTTGTCCTCAAAATTCACAAGGATTGAAGACCCTACAATTTCTAACATAGCAAACAATGCAACAAATGACTAAGGCTACGATCGAAACTAACCTCTAAGGTATCAAGTGGGAACGGGTGGTTCCCTCGCAGCGGTTGGATCGAACAAGTAAGGGTATCTCTCCCTCATGTCCGACTCCCTCTCCCAAATAGATTCACCCGGAGAGTGACAGCTCCAAGCTACTCGTACTAAGGGTATAACCTTGTTCCTCAGCCTCTTCTCCCTCCTGTCTAATATCTCCACTGGCTGCTCAGAAACTGCAAGGCTCGGTCCGATCTCCAACTTTGAATGATCTAGCACATGGCTGGGGTCCGGAATATATCTCCTCAGCTGAGATACGTGAAAGACATCGTGAACTCCTGCTAGGTTGGGTGGAAGTGCAACCCTGTAAGCTACCTCTCCAATCCTGCCAAGTATCTCGAACGGCCCGATGTATCTGGGGCTCAGCTTCCCTCCTTGTCCGAACCGGATCGTCCCTCTAGTAGGTGATGTCACGCCCCGATTCCGTAGAATCGATAGTCGTCCCCCGGGCGTGATGCCGTGCGAACCTAAGTTGCGATCGCACAAGACATAGTCATAAGGTTATCCGAAACACAACATCAAGTTAGAGTACGCAGAGAAATTGAATGACACATTTGAAATAGAAATAGACTTTTTCATTGATGATAATAAAACTTTACATAGACTCCTTTACAATCATTGCCGCGCGGGCTACAACATGACTCGACTTACAAAATAAACGCCGATGAGATAGGTCGTTCTATACATTACATCTCCTTTTTACAAGCAAATATATATCATCTTTCCACCTGCTAACGAGGCGAGTCGAGCCGCCATCTTCTTTTAGACTGAGTGTGGGTCTTCTTCAAAAGGATTCCAGAAAACAAGTCTTTACACGCGGACGAGGCTTCAAAAGGGTTCAATTTGCCTTGAGCTTTCAAGTGGCACGCCCTTCGTAGTTCGGGGTACCTGTGTGGAGAGCGAGGATCAGTACATTACACTTTGTACTGGTACGTGGCTATTTAAGTTCCAAGCTCTCATTTGGTTGAAGAGTTTATATGACTTAGAGTATGAATGTTTCTAACCATCATAATGAATTTCAAACAAGCATATGACAAGCATAGTAAAATTTATGTTGAAACTTACCGACGGCGGCCGTGCCGCGCCTTATGAAACTTACCATGTTCTTCCCTGTCAATTGTTATCATTTCCATACCAAGTGCAATATATCGTGTGTTGGTCACTGGCTCCCAGAGCCATCGTGGACTCCTCTAGCTTTTGTTAGACGGGGTCCTTTCAGCATGAGTAGCGAGCCCCGCTGCAAGTCCTCGCCTAACCCGTGCCCAGCACAGCTAATTATTTGTTTCCCTATGCCCGCAACGGTCCCGTAGCCTCGGGTTACCGTGCGGAGAAAACGCTCACCTTGTCGACAAGTTGTCCATGACCGTGCAAAGACATGTTTTTAGTTGTTAAGACATAGCCTACTCTTTCTTTTTTGAGAACTTGCTCATTCATTCGTATTCGTGCACTTGCATTTATCTTTTCATTCGCAACAACACTATCGACTTTGCCTAAGAAGGGGGTCGAGAAGAGAAGGGTCAGCCACTCACCTTGAGTTTACTTCGACGAGAGAACTTGCTGGTTGCGCTAGACGTCGCCTACGCGATCACCTGAAATTGCACAAGCAATCGATTAGAATACTGCATTATTCAAGGAGTTCGATAGGAAATGCGAGTTCGAAATGCAAGCCATGAAAATCATCGAAAACATTCACGAAAGCACATTCAGAAAACAAAGCCAAAACCAACGCAAGCGACGTGAAAAGCAGAGCAACGTGAGGTCTCTCCCGACTCAGCCGCAGAGTCAATCCTCGAGGCGCAGCCCGCTGAATATGGGACTTGGTTTCGAAGAAGACATTCCATAACGAGGAATGGGTCTTAATTCAACCGTTCCCGTTCGATCGACTCGGCCGATCCCGACCTATCGATCCCGACCGAATCGATAGCGACAGTGTTCCTTTCTCGCGCACCCCGTGGACAGAGTACAGGGCACGATGTAGGGACGGGGCACTACACCATAACCAACTAAGAAAAAGTTTTGTCCTCGAAACTTAAGAATAGAACCTACCTCTACGAGAACAATGAAGGGAACTTCCCCTTCATTTCAGACTCAAGCTCCCATGTCGACTCCTCGACCGAATGGTTTCTCCAGAGGACGCGGACTAGAGGAATAGCACGGTTACAGAGAAGTTTGTCCTTGCGCTCCAAGATTTGCATCGGCTCTTCGACATATGATAAGTCCGCCTTCAGGTCCAGCTTATCCAAATCTACCACATGCCCCGAATCGTGCACGTACTTCCGCAATTATGAGATGTGGAAGACTTCATGTACCTCTAACAATGCAGGCGGCAAGGCAATTTGGTAAGCTACCGGGGCGACTCGCTTCAATATTTCGAACGGGCCAACAAATCTTGGGCTCAACTTTCCTTTCGCACCGAACCGAGAAACTCCACGCATAGGCATCACCTTTGTAGTGCCCCGACCCGCAAGATGCCTTATGATGGATGGTTGGTTCGATGAAGCCTTGTTGGACTTGGGATTATGCGAAGGATCGCTTGGAAGACTATGCGATCGTGGTGGGAATCGTCCTATGAATGTGAGTAGTGTTGAACCCTTCAAAGATCCTTTAGCTTCACGCTTAAAATAAGGATAGTATTCTATGTTTCTTGTTGAATTGCTCAATAACACCTTGCATGGAATTTGGAAAGATAATGAAAGATAATAATCACATGAACGTAAACTGTTGTGGCTAAATAAATTGTATGCTTGTACGCTGTTGCGAAGAAATACATGACAGGTGAAGGCAAAGTCCCAAATACTTGGGCAGTGAGTATATCGAGCTTTGGCTCACTGAATAGAGGGCAAAACAGATGTTAAGACCCAAGAACTGGGCAGTGAGTATGCTTGAATTATGTCCGAATGAATGTATGCTAAACATATGCTAAGTCCCAGGAACTGGGCGGTAAGTACATTGAATTGGTTGGAAAGAGGTATGATATCAAAGATGTGGCAAGAGATTGGAAAACAACATTCTATTATCATGTGCCGGTGTAGAATGTTGGTTTCACTAAGACCCTGGATGGGCAGATGATAATGTGAGCATTGGCTCAAGGCAAGATAGCTAGATGGCAAGATGGATGAGAATGATGGTTTTGCTTAGTTTTCCTTATCATGTATTATATGTTTTCTTCTTAGATAAGTTGCATATAGTTGCATGGTCATGGACAACTTGTCGACAAGGTTTCGTTCCTCGAACGGTATTCCTGGGCCATGAAACCCGGTTCGTCCTAGGGGGAACAAGGATGGTGTCGATGTACTGACATCGGAATTGCAGGACTTGCAGTGGGGGCTTGCTACCGCCCACTGAAAGGACGCTGAAATCCCATGGTGCTGAAGTGGTAGCACGGTGTTTCGGAAACCTCCCATGGATTCGCACCCCATTTGGAGTTAGCCGTTCACCAGAAGATGATCCAAGATGGCGTGTCGCCAGTGACCTTCATATAGATAGGTCAGGTGCTAATGATGTCTTATGCAGGCAGAGTAAGTTATTACTCAAATACAGGAAAGGATGTCGGCTGTTGGTAAGAATCACCTGAACGGTGATATTCATATTGAATCATGATATTGTTCCTAACAATGTCTTGTGCAGGCAGAGTAAGTATTATAAATATACAGGGATGGCTACACGACCGTGGGTAAGAATTACCAAAGGGTGATAACTGCATGCTTTAAAATTATGTTGGCTATGAGATTTGCATGCTTTACTTCTTGTCGGCTATAACATGAAATTGACCCTAAGGCAACGAGAAAGACCACTGTTAATAATGTGCTATAACATGATTACTTAGTGTTGTCTTCTTAGGTGAGTTGGGCCAGCACCGCTCGCCAGTACATTGATGATGTACTGACCCACGTTGTGGACAATATTACAGGTGTTTGCTTGGGGGAATCCTGTGAATCAGTGCTTGGCATCGATGAATCAGATGGGTGTGCAGAAGCTCTTCTTTCAAGACGATGTCTTCTGCTATACGGGACATAATGTATGGAACAATGGAACTCAGATGTACCAGTGAGATTGTAGCCAAATTGGCAAGTCATTGTAAAGAAGTCGGTATATTCATTTGTAGCCTAAAGGGCAAGTGTATACATTCAGTTGGCTACTCAAGAGTCTTGTATTCAGTTGTAAACTCTGTATTCTACTGCAAGTCTTGTAATCCATTTTGAATATCAATAAAGAGATACATTTCTATATAAATTGTGTGACTTCAATTTATCTGCTTGGTTCCGCTGCGTTGTCGATGTTTTCTGAGAATTACCAGGAACTGTAATGGTTTTGCCTTGTACAAGTACAATCTAGACTTGTACGGCATCACGCCCAGTGGCTACTTTTCGATCCTCCGGGATCAGGGCGTGACATAATGGTATCAGAGCACGGCTTTACGTCCTTGGATTCCTATTCGATTTGTTTCGAATCAATGTTGCTACTAAGATGATTCTAAGCTGCTTCCGCGATGATTCAAAGATTGCTTCCACGATTATTCAAAGTTGCTTCCGCTGTGAATCAAAGTTGCTTTTGCGAATACTCAAAGTTGCTTCCGCGATGAAATCAAAGTTGCCTCTATGATGATTCATAGTGCTTCTGCGATTGTTCTGTGCTGCTTCCAAACTATTCTAAGTTGTTTCCTTGACTGAAAGTTCGTTGATCATTCTAACCTCTCACTGGGTGTTCCATACAATAAGTCTAAATATGTGTGCTGTGATATGTGTGCTTTGTTGAATTTCTAAAAGATACCAAAAAGATTAACAATGATGCGATGCGATAATAAGTTTGTGATGTATGCTGGATGTCTTATGTGTGGGATTCTTTGAGTCGATTGTTATGCAGCAATCGATCGTAGGTGATGGCTTGGTATGTTGGAACAGAATGTGTATGGATTTCAGTGAATGGGAATCGACAGAATCTTGAGTCGATATTTGTGGTCAGCATAACCACTGCAGGATGGATTGTCCATGTTGGACGTTGGTTTGATGCGAAGGAATATTGTGTTGAAAATGGCTTGAGCTCTGGGTGGTATATTACATATACCCTCGTCGTGATAAGATGTCCCTTGACCCTTGTTGTGTTTATGACTTTGTGATTGCTTTACCTATAAGGTATTGGGTGGTATCGAATCGTAGTTGAGCTTACGATTGATACATGACGGCTAGGAATGTCCCTTGATGATTAAGTTCGGATGACCCGTTGTGAGATTTTGATGTGTTCAGATGAACCATCGCTAGACCTTGTCGGTTAGCATTAAGTTGGGTAATAAGAGAATTGAGAATATGAAATGATGCCTTGGTTGGGAAAGAAAAGAATTTTAGATTCAGGCGAGTACTTGAATCAGTTGGGTAGAAGGATTGTAGGCTTGGTAACGATAGTGTGGTGTTGCTATCGAATGATTTTGCGGGAATAACTATGGACCGAATATTGAACGATGTTGGAATTGAGTTAAAGAAATTGCATGTTGGATATCGATAAAACTGATGGTAATGTTAGACGCTTATCGGGATGTTGCGAATGATTTAGAAGATGCAGAGAGTTGCATCGACGACCGAAAAGTTAGAGAATAGGCTTGTAGAATTGATGATCTTAGCACGTGGTGCAGTGTGCTTGAAGGAAATTGACGTCCCGAATTAACAAGTTATGACCCTTGACTATTTTGAGGCATAGAGAATGGGTACTTGTCCCTTGATGTACGAAAGAGTAGATGTTCCTTACGAGAGTCGAATGGCTGGAATACAAATAAGTATCGAGGTGCAGCGATATGTAATAGACCCTGTCAATAGATGATGTTGTCGCATGGATAACAAGTTTGGTGGGATATAGAATTGTGGGATTATGACTTAGCTAATTAAGTTATGTCATATGCAATTGGATGATCGAAGTAAGAATGCTAGATGATTGGTGCCATGGAGATTGGATCGGTACATGAATAGTAAATCTTCTTATAAAATCATAAGGTGATGATGCAAAACGAATATTGATGGTTAACGTAAATTGCTAATAGATGACCGTGTTGGTGCTAGAAAAATTATAAATGATGCCTCGGAAGAAATATGATTATAGTTGCCTTATTTTTGTTGGTTAAAAGAGTACGGACCGTATCGATGATCTAAGAATGTGGGAAACGATTATGTCACGAAGAGACCGTAGGAAGAGATCATAAGTGATAAACTATTGAGATAGCATTGTCCGATGATGATTCAGAATAGTTGACCCGATTGAATAGACAATTTGAGTACGATATGAGGATACAAGTTGGATCGAACATATGCTATGTCTATGCAAATGGAAATTGAAAGTTGAATATTCTATTGAGGAATTTTATATGATAGCTTCGAGATTGACCCATAGAATTGTGGGATAGAATTGTTGGATAGATTGTCGGTTGGTTGCCTAGATTGTTGGCTAGTTGCCTAGATTGTCGGTTGGTTGCCTAGATTGTTGGCTAGTTGCCTAGATTGTCGGTTGGTTGCCTAGATTGTTGGCTGGTTGTCTAGAGTGTCGGTTTGTTGCCTAGATTGTTGGTTGCTTGCTTAAGTCTCAGATTGGTTGGCTATGTTCTTCAGTTGTCAGTGTTGGGTATAAGTTCATAAGATTGGGGTGGCGTCCCATGTCCCTAAGTTGGTCAGACCATAGAGTTGCCCTATGTTGAGAATTGGTTGCCTCTAAGATAAGAGATAAGTATGTCCCTGATAGCTACTCATCTCATATGGGTTAGCTGAATGTCTGGTTTAGCTTAGATTAGCTGACCGTAGAGACTTGATTGTATGCTAAGTTGACTATTGGAAAACCGTAGGATGTCCCTATTGGTGTTGCGTGAGTATAGTTGGAATGAATAAGATGTGTTGGAAGGTAGGCTTCGGGATGGAATGGATATTTGGGAAAATTTTGATGTTATAATGTTGGATGGAATGACGGATCATGTTGGTTTCGGAAATTGAGTTGCCTTGGTTGAAATGTTGGGAATTGTTAGAACTGGTTGGATTGGTTGATTGATATTAAGCTGCGAAAATTATTGGTAGTGCTTTGAGATAGTTTGAATAATTTCATTGACCGGATCAAGATTGAGGATAAGTGTAATGACGGAATTGGATAGTGCATGTAGTCGAGATCGGCGAATGTGAATATGAATGACCCTCAGAATTAATGTTGCTGGAATATGATAGTTGTCTATGCGAGAGGATAATATTGTTGGCTTGATCAATACGAAGAAACTTTTGAGTACAATGAGAAATATTACTAGAGTGGGATAATGGTACAATTTGATGGATGAATCAGGATCGAGAGAATTTATGAGTTGCAAACAATGTGTATGGATGCGATCGATGATGAGTACAAGATTTGACCGATGTGAATCGGGGTATCGAAATAAAATGTTGCTATGGGATTTATCAACTTTGGTGGCATGGATGACAATGAACTTGAAAGGAATACTTGATACATCTAAGTTTGAATATTTTGAAATGTTGGATCGGTTGAGGAAAATTTATCGAATTGGAATTGGCGACATCTATCGTCTTAGTAATTGGTTGGAATATTGAATAAACAAAGTGGAATTATACGAGATGCTTAAAAAAAAAATAATTACTGATGTTCGAAAAGGAAGGTACACCGTAGCTCGTTCGTTTTCTCTATCACTGAACTTGGCTGAAGTGCATGTATTTCGGGGACGCCTAAAATATGTGTATGATTCCGACTAAGTGGTATGCTGAATTCAAACGAAGCCACGGGAAGGATTATCATGTGCTAAGGATTTGCACGAGTGTCGGAGGAAAGATCAAAGATGGTAAACTATGTTGAATTAATTGGGATGCTGTAACGAGATGGCACATTACTTGAAATTAATCGAGAGATTGCAGAAGAATATTAAATGGTGCAAGTTGATTGTTGAGAAGTTTCATGAAAAGCTTGGTTGAAGTTTTGGGGATGAGTTTTGTTTTAAGTTTCGAGGACGAAACTTTTTCTGGGTGGTATATATTGTAGTGCCCCGACCCGCAAGATGCCTTATGATGGATGGTTGGTTCGATGAAGCCTTGTTGGACTTGGGATAATGCGAAGGATCGCTTGGAAGACTATGCGATGGTGGTGGGAATCGTCCTATGAATGTGAGTAGTGTTGAACCCTTCAAAGATCCTTTAGCTTCACGCTTAAAATAAGGATAGTATTCTATGTTTCTTGTTGAATTGCTCAATAACACCTTGCATGGAATTTGGAAAGATAATGGAAGATAATAATCACATGAACGTAAACTGTTGTGGCTAAATGAATTGTATGCTTGTACGCTGTTGCGAAGAAATACATGACAGGTGAAGGCAAAGTCCCAAATACTTGGGCAGTGAGTATATCGAGCTTTGGCTCACTGAATAGAGGGCAAAACAGATGTTAAGACCCAAGAACTGGGCAGTGAGTATGCTTGAATTATGTCCGAATGAATGTATGCTAAACATATGCTAAGTCCCAGGAACTGGGCGGTAAGTACATTGAATTGGTTGGAAAGAGGTATGATATCAAAGATGTGGCAAGAGATTGGAAAACAACATTCTATTATCATGTGCCGGTGTAGAATGTTGGTTTCACTAAGACCCTGGATGGGCAGATGATAATGTGAGCATTGGCTCAAGGCAAGATAGCTAGATGGCAAGATGGATGAGAATGATGGTTTTGCTTAGTTTTCCTTATCATGCATTATATGTTTTCTTCTTAGATAAGTTGCATATAGTTGCATGGTCATGGACAACTTGTCGACAAGGTTTCGTTCCTCGAACGGTATTCCTGGGCCATGGAACCCGGTTCGTCCTAGGGGGAACAAGGATGGTGTCGATGTACTGACATCGGGATTGCAGGACTTGCAGTGGGGGCTTGCTACCGTCCACTGAAAGGACGCTGAAATCCCATGGTGCTGAAGTAGTAGCACGGTGTTTCGGAAACCTCCCATGGATTCGCACCCCATTTGGAGTTAGCCGTTCACCAGAAGATGATCCAAGATGGCGTGTCGCCAGTGACCTTCATATAGATAGGTCAGGTGCTAATGATGTCTTATACAGGCAGAGTAAGTTATTACTCAAATACAGGAAAGGATGTCGGCTGTTGGTAAGAATCACCTGAACGGTGATATTCATATTGAATCATGATATTGTTCCTAACAATGTCTTGTGCAGGCAGAGTAAGTATTATAAATATACAGGGATGGCTACACGACCGTGGGTAAGAATCACCAAAGGGTGATAACTGCATGCTTTAAAATTATGTTGGCTATGAGATTTGCATGCTTTACTTCTTGTCGGCTATAACATGAAATTGACCCTAAGGCAACGAGAAAGACCACTGTTAATAATGTGCTATAACATGATTACTTAGTGTTGTCTTCTTAGGTGAGTTGGGCCAGCACCGCTCGCCAGTACATTGATGATGTACTGACCCACGTTGTGGGCAATATTACAGGTGTTTGCTTGGAGGAAATCCTGTGAATCAGTGCTTGGCATCGATGAATCGGATGGGTGTGCAGAAGCTCTTCTTTCAAGACGATGTCTTCTGCTATACGGGACATAATGTATGGAACAGTGGAACTCAGATGTACCAGTGAGATTGTAGCCAAATTGGCAAGTCATTGTAAAGAAGTCGGTATATTCATTTGTAGCCTAAAGGGCAAGTGTATACATTCAGTTGGCTACTCAAGAGTCTTGTATTCAGTTGTAAACTCTGTATTCTACTGCAAGTCTTGTAATCCATTTTGAATATCAAAAAAGAGATACATTTCTATATAAATTGTGTGTCTTCAATTTATCTGCTTGGTTCCGCTGCGTTGTCGATGTTTTCTGAGAATTACCAGGAACTGTAATGGTTTTGCCTTGTACAAGTGCAATCTAGACTTGTACGGCATCACGCCCAGTGGCTAGTTTTCGATCCTCCGGGATCGGGGCGTGACAACCTTCAGGAATACATGGTCGTCTTCCGAGAACTCGAGGGGGCGTCGATGCGTGTCGGCATAGCTTTTCTGCCGGTTTTGTGCTATCTTCAATCTTTCTCGTATCAATTTGACCTTCTGCACAGTCTGCTCCACCAGCTCCGGACCAAGTATTTGCCGTTCCCCGACTTCATCCCAGCAAATGGGCGATCTACACTTCCGGCCGTACAAAGCTTCATACGGCGCCATTTGGATGCTGGACTGATAGCTGTTGTTGTATGCAAACTCGGCCAGTGGTAGATGGACGTCCCAACTTGACTTCAAGTCGATCGCACAGAGTCGTAACATATCTTGGAGAATTTGGTTCACCCGCTCTGTTTGGCCGTCAGTCTGAGGATGATAAGCTGAGCTGAACTTTAACTTGGTCCCCAGTGCTGAATGTAGACTACTCCAGAAGCGCGCTACGAACCGTCCATCCCGATCCGAGACGATATAAACTGGGACCCCGTGTAGCCGAACTATTTCATCAAGATATATCTGAGCAAGACGGTCGACGCTCCAAGTAACTTTGATGGCGATGAAGTGTGCTGACTTGGTTAGTCGATCGACGATGACCCAGACAGCATCGTTTCCCCGCGGCGTCCTCGGCAAGCCAACAACGAAGTCCATAGTGATGTGATCCCATTTCCACTCTGGAATGGCGAGGTTCTGCATCTCTCCGCCCGGTTGCTGGTGCTCGGCTTTGACTTGCTGACAGGCTATACATTTTGACACAAAGAGTGCTACGTCCCTCTTCATGCCGTGCCACCAAAAGACAACGCGGAGGTCCTTATACATCTTGGTGCTGCCAGGATGCAAGGAATATTTTGCATAGTGCACCTCCGACATTATCTTCTTTCTAAGTTCTGCATCGTCTGGTACGCATAGCCGTCCCTTCACGCGCAACACTCCCGACTCGTCCTCTGCAAAGTTAGACACTTTTTCTGTCGATATCAGCTTCCGCATCTTCTCCAGGTAGGGGTCATCCTTCTGTGCAGACTTGATCCTCTCCAGTAAGCTCGGTTCCACCCGCAGTTGCGCTAGTTTCACGTCTCTGAAACGAACTCGGAGCTCGATGCCCATTCCTTCTAAGTCACGCAGCAGTCGGTCGTTGATACATAATGAAGCTAAGTACTTCCGGCTCAGCGCATCCACCACCACATTTCCCGTGCCCGGCGTGTAGTTGATTGATAAGTCATAGTCTTTGATTAGTTCGAGCCATCGCCTCTGCCGCAAATTCAGTTCTTTCTGGGTGAAGAGATACTTGAGGCTTTTGTGGTCCGTATAAATCCTGCACGCCACGCCATAGAGATAGTGACGCCACAGGTTCAACGCGAACACAATTGCCGCTAGTTCTAGGTCGTGCGTGGGGTAGTTCTTCTCGTGCGGCTTCAACTGCCGGGAAGCAAAAGATATCACCTTATCCCGCTGCATGAGCACACACCCCAAGCCTTGGCCAGAAGCATCGCTGAAGATTTGAAATCCCTCCGTCCCTTCAGGAAGAGCAAGTATCGGGGCCGAAACGAGCCGTTGTTTAAGCTCCTGGAAGGAAGCTTCACAGTCGTCTGACCACTTGAACGCGACTTCTTTCTGGGTGAGGCGAGTCAACGGCGATGCGATCTTCGCGAAGTCCTTCACGAAGCGTCGGTAGTATCCCGCCAAGCCTAGGAAGCTTCGAATTTCGCTAACTGATGCGGGCCGTTTCCAATCAGCAACTGCCTCAACTTTCTTCGGATCGACTGCGATGCCCGCGGCGGAGATGATGTGCCCAAGGAATGAGACGCTGTCCAACCAGAATTCGTACTTGCTCATCTTCGCATATAACTGATTCTCTCGAAGGGTTTGGAGTACCGTCCGCAGATGCTCTGCATGTTGCGCTCGATCCTTCGAGTAGACGAGGATGTCGTCGATGAAGACTACTACGAACTTGTCAACGAACGGACGGAACACCCGATTCATTAGATCCATGAAGACGGCAGGGGCGTTTGTCAGACCGAACGGCATTACCAAGAACTCGTAGTGGCCATAACGAGTGCGGAAGGCAGACTTCGGCACGTCGTCTGGCTTGACTTTGAGTTGGTGATAATCCGATCGCAGATCAATCTTCGAAAACACGGTTGCACCTTGAAGCTGGTCGAACAAGTCGTCGATGCGGGGCAGGGGGTATTTGTTTCGGACGGTGGCTTTATTCAATTCTCGATAGTCGATGCAGAGTCGCATCGATCCATCCTTCTTCTTTACGAATAGCACGGGTGCACCCCACGGCGAGACACTCGGACGGATAAACCCTCTGTCGAGCAATTCCTGAAGTTGTGCCTTCAATTCTCTCAATTCTGCAGGAGCCATTCTGTACGGAGCCTTCGAGATCGGACGGGTGTCGGAGAATGTGTCGATGGTGAACTCTATTTCTCGATCGAACGGCATGCCGGGTAGCTCGTCCGAGAACACGTCTGGGAATTCCGCCACAACGTCGGTCTGACTAGCATTTGTACCATCCTATCGCATGTCTCGAACGGAAGCTAGATAGCCTTCGCACCCGGAATGCAGCATCCGTCGAGCAGAAATTGCAGATATCACCATGCAGGTCGACGACGCCTCACCACACGAGTAGCAGAATTCAGGCACTCCAGGCATGCGGAATGTGACCCTCTTTTCAGCACAGTTTATGGTTACGTTGCACGGCCCGAGCCAATCCATTCCCAGAATGATGTCAAAGTCCTTCATATCTAGAACTATCACATCTAGACCGATCTTTTGACCGTCGATACAGATAATCCCGTCGGCACAAGCTAAGTTTGTGAGAATTGGTGTGCCCGAAGGCGTGCTTACACTAAGGTCGAGATCTAATAATATTACAGGGAATTTGTGCTCGGCGGCAAAGTCCACCGATATGAAACTATGTGAAGCACCTGAATCAAATAACACACGAGCAGGCACATTATTGAATTTTAGTATACCTGTCACTACGGTGTCTGATTCCAGTGCTTCGTCTCGAGTCATGGCATAGACGCGGCCCTGAGTATTGGGGCGACGGTCTCGGCCATTTTGCGGTGCGGGTTGAGCGGGCGGAGGAGGTCGAGGCGCCTGTCCTCGATTCTCTTGTCAGTATTGTTGGGGCGGGGTGTTACGAGTCTGACGAAAGCTTGGACAATTTGGAGCCGTGTGACCCCTCTGTCCGCAAGCAAAACATTCAACGTTGCGGTGCCAGCAGTGGACATCACGGTGTCCAAGTCGCCCGCAATTGGTGCAGTTAGGTATCGTTTTCTCACCCTTGTAGCCGCCGTTATTTGGACGCTTTGACGCGTCATTGTTGCCTCCCATATGGCTAGGACGTTTGTGATTGGAGTTGCGCATAACGTCGTCAGCACTGAAAGGATGTAGGTTCTCAAGACGGAGCACGTGATTCAGAGCCTCGTCCACGGTCTTGTACTCCGGGACCCCGACATGCGCACCGATAGAGTGTCGCAGACCCACTTCGAATCGTCGCACACGGCACTCTTTAGTGGGCAGAAACTGGCCACCAAACTTAGATAACTTATTGAATTCTGCGGCGTACTATTCCACTGTCCTGCTCCCTTGCTTCAACTGCATGAATTCATTCTCCTTCGCTTGAAGAACGGCTGACGGAAGGTACTGGAGTTCGAAAGCTTTGCAGAACGTGGCCCAAGAGATCGGTACGGTAGTGTTGTCCGGTCGGATCGCTCGCTTACGCACAGCCCACCAGTCGTGCGCGTTCAACCGTAGCTGAAGTTGTGCGCAGGCGACTTGCTTCGATTCTTCAATGCCAAGAAGCTCAAAGTGATCTTCCAGTTCTTCCAACCAGTCGATCGCCATGGAAGGACCCTCGGTGCCGCTGAAGGAAGTGCGGCACGCTTTCTTGAATTCTGACACTTCAAAGTTGTACTTTTTCGGTGCCACTGGTTGACGCTCGGGATCTTCCGTATCGACATCAATGGGTTGGATCGCCGGCACGGTGACGATAGGCATAGTCGCAGAATTCCCATTGGCCGCCATTGGCTGAACGATCTGCTGCAGGGTATCTAGCTGCTTTTGCTGAAGCTTGGCATGTGCATCAAAGCGAGCTTCGAAGCGAGCTTCGAACTGGGCCTGTCGTTCCTCTACCTGCTGATGTCGGTTCTCGGACTGGTTTCGCTGCTCCTCCATCATGCGCAGCATCCTTTCGATTGTATCGTTAGAAGGTCCGGCCTGCGGACGATGCGAACTACTAGAGCCGCTCGATGCGCTCTGTTCTTGCTCGGTCGTGGGTTCCGTCACTTCTGCGATACGAAGGCAACACATCAGTCACAAATTATTACGGACTCATTGTATGGAACAACTTATCTCATCGATACGAGGTCAAAGGTTTGGAACTCTAGACACGAGGCCAAAGGATGTAAAGCCGTGCTCTGATACCATTATGTCACACCTCGATTCCGTAGAATCGATAGTCGTCCCCCGGGCGTGATGCCGTGCGAACCTAAGTTGCGATCGCACAAGGCATAGTCATAAGGTTATCCGAAACACAACATCAAGTTAGAGTACGCAGAGAAATTGAATGACACATTTGAAATAGAAATAGACTTTTTCATTGATGATAATAAAACTTTACATAGACTCCTTTACAATCATTGCCGCGCGGGCTACAACATGACTCGACTTACAAAATGAACGTCGATGAGATAGGTCGTTCCATACATTACATCTCCTTTTTACAAGCAAATATATATCATCTTTCCACCTGCTATCTGTAGAAGCATGGAATTTCACAACCAGAAAGCCCATGCGCCAGACACTACATGCGCCAGAACTCAGATGAAGAACTTCACAGCAAAGTCAATAACTATAGACATTTGAAGAAGGACTTTTTATTTATATATAAAAGTCTATTACATGTCTAGAAAAGGCTGTACAAAGGAGAATTCCTACAAAGGAAAGAGCCTAAGTCTACAGCCAGCGGCCATCATGCGCCTTCAGATAAGCGCAGCAACCACCATGCACCACCAGATAGGCGCAGCATCACTATGCGCCACCAATAAGGTGCAGCAGATATCATGCGCCTCCATCCAGGCGCATCCCATCATCTCTTCAGCACCTCAGTTATGTGCATCCCTTCAGCCAAATTCTTCCAGCCAGGCTCACCTGGCCGAGCAGAGCCCAGTTATGTACCGCTCTTCCAACCAGGCTCGCCCGATAAATGCTTCGACACAAAGCATTTAACCCTCTGGCTGGAACCAAGGAAGAGAAGAGCACCGCAAATGCTGTGGCCAGGGGAGGCTTCGAAAGATCCTCCAAAGCCGAAGGAAGACCGTGATCGAAACCATGGCTAAAGGAGCAGCTTTCGACACGATCAAAGTGGGGAAACCCCACTTTGCAGGAAGAGAGAGCCTTGCACCGCCATTCCGATCTACGGCTCTTCCGGAATAACGGAGACGAGGCTCGAGCATCCTTATCTTTGGATGCAACAGGCACCTTCCGCCTGCCTCAGAAGCCCTCGACTCCGTCTTTTGGATGTAACAGTCACCTTCAAGTGCATCAAAGATAACACAGCGTCTCATCTTCACCCTCGGGAGCACTTCGTCAGCATAATGCACCCGTATGTTCAAATTCATATTGGAAGTATGTGAGGGAATGAGAAGCAAATCTTCTCTCCATGCCACTATTTATAGGCCGGGCAGATCAAACCCACGCGCCAAGTGGATGGCCCTCCGAATTCCGTGCAATGAATTTACATTAAATGGATGAACCGGACGCCTCGAATTCAGCCAAACGGCTATTTATAGCACTCGAAGAGCGAGACAGCCGCATCATTAAAAGACATGTCCGATGCGCCAGCCAGACAGCGCATCACACGGATGTGCCCTTCGGCGTCAGGCGCATCACACAGATGCGCCCTACAGTACTCGGCGCATTACAGAGGGTGCGCCCTCACACATCTCCATACCAAGTGGAACGCCAACCGACGCGCCCACTCAGCTGTCCATCGAACATCACCAACATTAAATGCTGAACTGACAGAGTTGGCAGCACGCCTCCCAAAGTCTGAACAGTTGACAGCTTTTCAGAAAACGAAGCGTCGGCAACGTCAGCATCATCATGACCTTGTTCCGACGGCTACTGCCACGTGGCCACTCCACCATCAGCATGCGCCTCTACGGCCATGCGTCCAAATCAGCATGCGCCTCAAAAGCCATGCGCCTCAGACTGCTCTCTGATCCCGAAAGACAGAAGGAAAGTCGCCTGCATGCGCCTCAAAAGCCATGCGCCCCAAATGGTTTGTAACTCCTAAAGGTTATGAGCCGCAGCCTCCTCCTGCGCCCAATCCAAGGCGCAGCCCACCAGATCACTCCTCTCCACCAAATCCGAGATCTTCGAACCATGAGTCGACGACACGTGTCTTTTGACTCAATTCGTCCAAGATTTCAGCAACGGAAAGATCTTCTCTCTGCTACGTGCCGGCTCACAACAGCAGTATGAAGAGTTCTCCCCCTCGATCAGGGCGCAGCATCCATGCGCCTCCATCAGCAACCTCCACGTGGCGTTCCCACACCGGCGCATCCTACATGCGCGCATGAGCAGCCAGCCTGCAAAACTATAAATAGAAGGGTCATCTCCTTCACACACACACACACAGAGACTCAGAACAGAAGACTCACAACACAGAGAGAATCACCGAGAGGCAGTTCTAGACACTCAACGTCTTCCTCCTCTCAGCAAGCTCCAGCACCCAGAGCAATCCACACCTTCAGAGAACCGATAACCGTCGTCAGCCGGTCAACGGAGTCAATGCATTACCACTCGCTCCATTGGCACTAAGGACCCAGCTTAAACAAAAGTGTACTCCTAGGACTACATCTAAGTCCTATATTGTATCACTGTTCTGTTTGTATTAAGATTTCAATCAAAACAATTTTAATGGCAAACAAGCTGGCGACTCTGCTGGGGACCTCTTTCTCCTCTACCGAGAAAGTCGTGTCACAGGCCGACGACGTGAAGGTGGGCTCCTCCTACAAGATGCTGGTAGTGCGCCTCAATCAACAGGCGTACGAGGAGTTCATTTCTGAAGGAAGTGCGAGTCCTTCGAAGCGGCTGTCGAAGCCGAAGAAGACCCGCGCAGTCTGGGTGTGCAAAGTCGACGCCTCGGGCACCACCGTTGAAGGGAATACGCCCGTCCAGCCTTCCCTTCCTGTTGATGTCCTCAGCAGTCAAGGTGCGCCCGCTGATGCAGCGCATCTCTCGGGGAAGCGTGCGGCTGACCACGTTCCCCAGCCATCTTCCTCTCAGGCGAGGAAGATACGTCGACGGAGCAGGGGCGCAGCCAATGCCCCACGCATTACTTCTGATGCGCCACAAAGAGCCTCTGTCTTTGACAGACTCACTCGCTGTAACGGCGAGGAGAATTTGGATGCTGAGTACTATGCGCCCCAGCGGGCTGGTACGAAGAAATCCAAGGCGGCACGGGCCATGCGCCATAAACGTGCTATGCCAGCAGCCGGCCAGAGGCACGCGCTTACAATCACACGCGCTGCCGATGGCAAGCTGTACAAGGTTGACTCAAGTGCTCCTGCACCGACAACGAGTCGACCTTCAAAGTCCTCATCTCACTTGGGCGCATTCACTGCGTGCACAACCAAGCCGAGAGAGGCAAACTCAGTGGTCTTGAACTCCCGCGCCTCCTCTGGTTGTGCGTTTGAGGTCCATTCAAGTCACTTCAAATGCTGTGGTTCCCCCACTACTGATCGTGATGCCTGCTTGGTATTAGATCAGGGGGCGCAGCACTCACCCGACCACCCCGGCGCTTGGCCCTGCCATGCGCCTGAGAGGGGTGTGAGGGTAGCACTCTCCTCCAACGACTTGCGCAACGTGATCACTCACAAGCGCCGGTCAGGAGAGATGACCAACAAGCACGATGCGCCTCTCACGGGGCACACTTGTGCAGTGGTCACCATCAACTGCTGTTGCAAGACGGCAGAACCGCCAAAGCAGTCGGTCTTCCAATGGCTACAATCATCGACACCCCTCCGACATCGCCTTGGGACAAAGGTGTCAGCAGAAGAGGAACTAAAGATTGCGTCATGCAACGTGATCTCCAATTCCTCATCTGTCCGGAAGACGACTGCCAATTCCTCGTCTTCATCTAAAAGCCAGTCGAGGAAAACCAAGGCAGCTGTCACAACCTCTGGGGTGTTCGAAGGCACTCGGTCAAGGAAGAAGTCCTTGGAGGAAGCTGGGGGTAGCCAGACCCTTGTTCAGCCTCCTTCCGAAGACGAAGATGTCCAAAGCACAGCTGCTGCGGATCTTCATCAAGGCGAAGATGGCCTCCCTGAAGCCCCTCAAAATGACGATGTCCTCCAGGACACCGCCGGGGGTAGTGCTGAAAACGAAGAGGCCCTTCAAGACAGAGCTGAGGGCAGTCAGGCCCTTACAGATGCGCCTGTCGAAGACGAACTCCAGAATATGGCTGGGGGTAGCCAAACACCAGAAGAAGTAACTCCCCCACATGAAAGTGAGGCTGAGAGCGAAGCCTCAACTAATCCATCCACTTCCGGCCGTGTCATGACAGTATACATGACCGGAGGTGATCTTGAGGCTGATGCGCCGCCACAGGACATTGTCCAGCGCATAGACTCGTTAGAGGGAGGACTCAAAACTCTCTCTGCCTCAATGCAAGCACTGACTCAAGCAGTGTTTGAGATGCGGTCGGCCTTGATCAGGACACCTTCAAATGGTCCCGACCCAGGAGCTAATGGAGAGTCGAGTGTGCCCCTCCAGCGGACACCCTCAGACACAGAAGTACCCCGGACATCGGAGCCCTCAAACGCTCCACTCCACGTGGTACCTCCTTCCCCGGCTCCTAGCTCCACGGAGGACGTGGTCGAAATGATCAAAGATCTGAGGGAGCGCTTCGAGTCCAGGAACAGGCAGGAGGAACGCCAGAAGATGGGCATTCCCCAGCCTTATCCACTTGAGTGGAACAAGGTGGTTTATCCCCCAAAGTATAAACCACAGACACTTACGCCGTATGACGGGAAGGACTCTCCACGACGGTACTTGACGTACTTCCAGTCGCAGACAGGGCATCTTCCGAAGGAGGACGCGCTCCTCACCAGCATCTTTGTTGGGGCCCTGAAAGGGGTGGCGTATGACTGGTACTGCAGCCTCCCCGACAATTCCATATCGTCCTTCGACGACCTGACACGCCTCTTCCTCGACCGCTTCTAGGACGGTGGGAAGGACATGACGATGGCGTCTCTCATTGAGATACGCCAGAAGGACAAGGAAACGGTTCGGGCATTCATCGAACGCTTCCGTCAGGCCTGCTTCAGGTTACCTCCAGGCATGCCAGAATATGCGCTTCTCTCCGCTTGCAGTATGAACATGCTACCTGCAGTAAAGCTCTGGCTTAACTCTACTCCCCCTTCCGATTGGAGCTCCCTAATCATTGAAGCTGAAGCTGCAGAGAAGAAGGCGGCCAATGCACGTCTTCTGGGTGTTAGCTTCCCCGCCTTTGACGATAAGGGGAAAAAGTCCGCAACCAACAATTCCAGACGAGAAACAAAGGGGAAACAGGCATTGACAGTTAATGCCTCAAAGGGCGCATCGGCGCCTACTCAAAAGCCTCCATTGGCACCGAGACCCAAGGAGGTTTATTCATTCAATGATGACGATACCCTGCAACTCTTTGAGATACTGAAGCAGGGTGACAAGATCAAGCTTCCGGACCCGAAGCGGCCCGATGAAGTCGGGAAGGTGGACAACCCTAGGTACTGTCACTACCATCGGTTTGTCGGACACCCGACTAAGGACTGCTATGTCCTCAAAAATTACATCCAGCACATGATCAATGCGGATGTAATTTCCGTCGATTACGAAGAGAAGACGGTGTCAGCTAATGTGGTGTCACTACGGTTCGGCACCTTGCCGCCGACTACTACACAAGATGGCGTCGTCCCCATCCCTAAGGCGACAATGGAGGTGGTGAATTTGCCACCCACCCGTGACAATGTGAGTGGACTTGTCCCACTCACCACATCTCGAGGAGAGGTCCTCTGGGTTCACCCCGACCTCGTCTCCGAGTTAACTCAACCGGAGGTACGCCCTACCTCCAAAGCAAAAGGCAGGAAGATCAAGTCTTGCCGCACGGTCTCTTCTTCAGCAGAAGAGGCGCTTCCTGTGCAGACGCGTGCACAACAGAACTCCCAGCCCGGTGAAGCTGCCGCCGAAGGGGTGCCTCCTGGCACCATCCCTGAGGAGGGTCCATCCAAGCCCTCAGCAGCCAATAAACAAAAGCAAGTGGAGGCCCGTTTCGACAAACCTCTGCGGAAAGAAAATGCTTCGGGGCTAGCCAATCCCCACAATTTTGACATTCTGGCACAACTGGCCAGTACTCCTGCACGCCTGTCTTTGTTCGAGCTCCTGCGTCTCTCTAAGGACTCCCGAGAAGCTCTCTGCGAAGCTCTAAAGGATGCCGAATCCTTTCTCAGTCAGGTCAAGCAGCCTGAAGACCTCCCAACTACTTGTGCACACTGTCATTGTGCGGATGAAGTTATCCCAAACATAACCTTCACCCAACAAGACATGCTGCTCAAGCATCACCGACATAACCGACCGTTGTATTACACAGGGTACATCGGTTCGGTAAAGGTGAGCAGGATTCAGATCGATCCGGGGTCTTCCCTAAGCATCATTTCAAAGGCGCTGCTATCAAAGCTGGGGATCCCAATGTACCGGCTGGCGCCCTCCAATACGACCATCAGTGGCTTCAACGCCAGCAAGAGCGAGCCACTGGGCAAGATCCGGCTGAAGTGTCACATCGGCAGCCTCAAAACTGAGGTAACTTGTTATGTGGTGGATGCCGAGGTCAACTACAACATCTTACTCGGACGACCATGGTTACATGAGTACATGGTGGTGCCCTCCACGCTCCACCAATGCATGAAATATGTATCCACCAACGGCGTCATTCGGACGGAGTTTGCAGATATCGATCCCTTCAAAGGGATTGAGGCCTACTTCACCGACTCCGACTTGTACAAGCCACTTGACGAGGAGGAAGCCAACGACGCCGATGATGAAGCAGAGACGGCAACAGAGCCGGACTTGGAACCCGAAGCGACTCCTGACGCCCCCTTGAAAATCCGTTTGAAAGGGAGACCACCCCAGAAGGCGCCTCCAATGAGCATCAAGCTATCAGAAAAAGCGCCAGCTCGCGAAGCCCCCCTGAAGATACGCCTCAAGGGGAAGCCACCACAAACAGCGGCTCTCCTAGCGGTAAAATTACAAGGGAAGGCGCCACTCATCGAAGGCGCAACCGAGGCACCCCTCAAGGTGCGTCTTAAAGGCAAGCCGCCGCAGTCATCCAAGATGCCGGAGAGGGCTCACATAACCCTCTCAGACCCCAAAGTCGGAGCGGTGGAGGACTCTCCTGATCCGGCCCCAGTGCTTACAGATGAGGAGCTTGGCGAATATATCTCTGCCGATGTAGACGCACCCTCCTTCGACAATGTAATCCCACGGGATAAAATCTCGTACTTTATCAATAATAGAGTGTCTTTCAATTATTCTTGTCTTCCACACTGGAATGCCATGTATACATTAGACAACGCTCTACGGTCGTTGCAAACACAAGTAACGACCGTCTACCATAATCAAATAGTCCCGTCTCAAGGAGTCTTCATAGTCCCTCCACGAAGCCGAGACGAAGGCACCATCATCTCGGGCAAAATCGAGCGTCGTCGGAACCTCCCGTCGATCGAGCCCGAACCTGATACCGGCAGGGTACAAGTATATCGATACACAGATACGGCTAAGCACATCATCCAAAAGATGGGCTACGACCTGAAAAGCAACAAAGGCCTAAACTACGGCAAGGGTCGGCATCTCCCTGTCCGGCTTTCGATGCCCAATGGAAAGCCACAGGATTACTATAATCGGACTCGACGGGGGTTAGGCTATGTCACGCCGCCATCAACTCCAGAAAGTTCGGACGCAGAAGACATAGAACATTCCCACTCATCAGAAGCATCGACGTGGGATTCCGATACCAGTATTGGATCAGTCTTCAGAAAAGTGCTGTCAGCTAACATGACATCGGCGCAGCCTCAGAAAGATGAAGGCGAAGACCAACCGCCGGAACCCTTCGAAGAGGAACCCTGGGCTCAACGCCTAGGAGAGCAATGGGAGTCTCGTTTTGAGTTACGAGAACCTCCCACCGAAGACGAAGTCGAGCAAATCGACCTCGGGGATGGGTCTTCTTCTAAACCCATCTTTATCAGCAAAAGCTTGGAAGGAGAAGACCGAGAATCTTTAGTCCAACTCGCTAAGGAGTATATCGACGTCTTCGCCTGGAGCTACGAAGACATGCCGGGTCTCGATCCACAGATCGTGATGCATAGGTTGAACATCTTACCAGATGCCAAACCTATCAAACAACAACAGCGACGCTTCCGCCCGGACAACATGAACGCCATCGATCAGGAGGTAGACAAACTCTTGACCAGTGGCTTCATCCGTGAGGAACAACACCCAGACTGGGTAGCCAACGTCGTCCCTGTCACCAAGAAGAACGGGAAGATACGAGTCTGTATCGACTTCAGGGATCTCAACTCCGCTTGCCCGAAGGATGAATTCCCGCTCCCAATCACCGATGTAATGATCGACAACACATGTGGCTTTGAACGCATGTCCTTCATGGACGGGTATTCAGGCTACAATCAAATTAAGATGTTCCCCGATGACGCAAAACACACGTCATTCAGGACTCCAAAGGGTGTTTTCTGCTACACCGTAATGCCCTTCGGCTTGAAGAACGCCGGTGCAACGTATCAGCGAGCTATGAGCACCATCTTCCGTCAACATCTTCGCAAGACAGTTGAGTGCTATGTTGACGACATCGCAGTCAAGAGCCGCCTCAAAAGAGATCACCTACAGGACCTGAAGACGGTCTTCGATCTCATGCGGGCGCATCAACTCAAAATGAACCCTGCTAAATCCTTTCTGGGGGTTTCTAGCGGCAAATTCTTGGGCTTCGTCATCACAGCGAAAGGCATTCATGTTGATCCTGAGAAGACCAAAGCCATCCTTAACATGAACCCTCCGAAGAAACTTCGAGAACTTCGGGGCCTACAGGGACGTTTGGCATACATCCGGAGGTTCATAGCAAACCTCTCCGGTAAATGTCAACCCTTTACTCAGCTCATGAAGAAGGGAGTCTCTTATGTCTGGTCAGAGGAGTGCCAAAAGGCTTTCGACGACATCAAGGCTTACTTAACAAGCCAGCCAGTCCTAGTGGCACCTGTCGCCGGCAAACCATTCCTCCTCTACGTCCGTGCCATGGATCATTCCCTCGGCGCTTTACTAGCTCAAAACAGCGATGCAGGCTACGAGCAAGCAATCTACTACCTCAGTCGAACACTCATCGGGGCCGAACACCGGTACAACCCCGTTGAAAAGGAGTGCTTGGCTTTGGTGTTTGCCATTCAGAAGACTCGTCATTACGTCTCGGGCCAGACAATTCACGTCATCTCCCGAGTCAATCCGCTCAGAGTTCTCATGACAAAGCCAGGGTCATTAAACTCCCGGCTGGCTACAGGGGCGATCCTACTAACACCATACAACATGGTGTTTGTCCCGCAGAAGGCAGTCAAGGGTCAGGCTCTGGCTGACTTTTTAGCTGCACACCCCATCCCAGAATCTTCAAAACTCTATGAAGACATCCCGGATGAAGTTCAAGAATCAAATGTCACTGAAGGAAGCCCTATTTGGCGGATGTTCTTCGATGGCGCTTCAAGAACGGGCCCCAATGGCCAAATCATCGCAGGAGTGGGGGTAGTCTTAGTCTCCCCCGATCAGCTGGTCATCCAGCACGCATACTCCCTTTCGAAGCCGTGCTCCAACAATGTTGCTGAGTACAATGCACTCGTCATGGGACTCCAGCTAGCACAACAGCTGGGGGTGGATCATCTGGAAGCCTACGGCGACTCGAAACTCATCGTAAACCAGATTCGGGGGCAATACGAGGTTCGCCATGAAGATTTGATCCCTTACCATGAAGTTGCATTGAACATCATTTCAACCTTCACTGGGTTCTTCATCGAACATGTGCCCCGCCTACAAAACTTGGAGGCTGACGCTCTAGCTGGCCTCGCAGCCTCATTGGCCGCGCCCCTTGGGACTCAACACTATGTCACGGTAACTGGCCGAGACTTGATTTGTCCCAGAAACAACCTATGTTTGCAAATGGCTCACGCCATGCCGACAAACACTGGGGTTAATGTCCGAGACTGGAGGTTCCCGTTCATCGACTTCGCTGTCTACGGAATCCTTCCAGAGGACCCGAAAGAAGCCGTGTCAGTCAGGAGACGCTCTCTTCGATTCTACTACGATACAGCCACTAAAACGCTGTACCGACGCTCCTTCGACGGGCTTCTCCTTTGATGCCTGTCTAACGAAGAAGCGGCCGAAGCTCTTCGAGAAGCTCATGACGGAACTTGCGGAGCTCACCAACCAGGGCCTAAGTTACAAGATCGACTGCGACATATGGGCTACTACTGGCCAACCATGGTTGCCGACGCAGTGGAATATGCTAAGAAGTGCCATGCATGCCAACTTCATGCAGACTTCATACATACACCATGTGAACCTTTACATCCTACAGTCGCCTCCTGGCCATTCGAAGCCTGGGGCATGGACATTGTAGGGCCAATCACCCCTCCTTCATCGAGAGGACACCGCTTCATCCTGGCCATCACCGATTACTTCTCCAAATGGACGGAAGCAGTCCCACTAGCAGAAGTAAAAAGCTCCAGGGTGGTCAGCTTTATCAGACACCATGTCATTTACCGTTTCGGGGTACCCCGGCAAATCATCCATGACAATGGTCCTCAGTTTATCAGCCACATTTTCAGCAGGTTCTGTGACAAGAATCGCATTCAAAATGTGGCCTCAACCGCCTACAATCCGGCAGCAAACGGATTGGCCGAGGCATTCAACAAAACTATCGTCAGACTACTCAAAAAGGTCGTGTCATCCAACAAACGCGACTGGGACGAAAAGCTTGGCGAATGCCTTTGGGCCTACCGCACAACGGTACGGACCCCAACAGGCAACACTCCATTCTCCCTGGTCTACGGGAGCGAAGCAGTACTGCCTCTCGAGATACAGATACCTTCGCTCCGCGTGGCCATCACAAACGATCTCACAGAAGAAGACAATCAACGTCGTCGTCTGCGGGAATTGGAGGCACTTGACGAAAAGCGTCTCCTAGCTCAACAACGCATCGAACTTTACCAAGCCCGTATATCACAGGCTTTCAACAAGAAGGTCAAGCAAAGAACTTTCCAAGTTGGCGACCTGGTTTTAGCAGTCAGAAGGCCAATGGTGTTAACTCACAAGACACCAGGGAAGTTCGAGCCCAAATGGGAAGGACCTTTCATCATCGAGACGGTATACTCAAACGGTGCTTACCGGCTCGCCAAACCCAATGGGGACTTGTTCATGATGCCCATCAACGGCAAGTTCCTAAAGAAGTACTACTCTTGACATCCTCCAAGACATGTATTTCCCCAAATAGCCTCATTTCACAAAATCAATCGCTTCCGGAACCCAGCTGTTCCATGGCATCCTTCCGTAGAAAGATAACCACGTCCACATTACCTCTGAGTTGTCTCTCTACATCCTACAAAGCGGAACCTTACACTTCGTGAGCTTACGCTATCCTTCATGTTTACCACGTCCACATTACCTCTGAGTAAACATCCCGTACAAGCAACTCCTACGTTGTCGTACATTTGATCGCAGAACTTCCACGTCCACATTACCTCTGAGTTGTTCAGCGTATCCCACAGGATCATTCCTACCACGTCCATAAACACCTATGAGTAGGAAGATTCTATCATTTGAACCTAATGATTGCCATGTCCACATTACCTCTGAGCAAACATGTTGGTTCCTTTATACTTATTATCTGTACCTAAAAACCAAGGTGCGCAAAAGATAATAGGTCCACATAAATCATCAAGTTCATGAAATTAAAAATGAACACATCAAAGAGATAGTGTATTTCTTTATTTTTAAAAAAAAAGGGGGAGTACAGAAATACGCTATTTCCCTAGCAAGAGTTGCAAAAACACACAAAAAGGAAGAGAAGCTACAATCCCCGATCCTCCCCAGGGTGGGATGAGAGTTCTCTGACTCGACGTCTCAGGTCGGCAGTACGAGTTTCCACAGTCGCCTGGACTCGCAGCTCGGCTTCTTTACGCATTAACCCGACAGCCTCAGCAGAAGTTTTACTCTCATACTTCTCATCAAGCTGTCGTCGCTGTTGAGCCAAAGCAAGGGTCCGCTGAGTAAGAGTCGCTTCCTCCCGTTTGAATGCCACGTGTTCAGCCAGGACGCGCTCAGCCTCTAGTTGAAGTTGGGCCCGCTGGTCTTCAAGACGACGCATCTGAGCATCAACTTCTGCGATGTTAGCATCCACCGCAGCTCGCTTTTCCGTCGTCTTCTTCATAGATTGAGACAGCTGCTCCGCCGCAGCCTCAGTCCCAGCCACTTCACGCTCCCAACTGCTCACTTCGGCTCGATGGGAAGCCTCGATCTCAGCCATCGACTTTCCTATCTCTGCATCTACCAAGACCGAGAGGTCATTTCGTTGGATGCGCTGCAGTTCTGCGAGCCGCTCGTCCAGCTCCATCACCGAAACCTCCAGAATTTCGGCCATATGGTCATGACCCTGGTGAATGCGGATCAGCTCAATACAAGGCATTGCCAAAGCTTTTGCCGCCGCAAAGCTCCCCTTGGCATCTACCACTGCAGATACACCTTTCTCCAGCATTTTGTACACTCCCTCGACGAAGAATTTCACATACCCGTCGGCTTCCGCCAGCACCTGCGGCGTCATAGCAGGAGTTGAGGGAGCTACTACAGTTTGCGGACCGGAGGAAGATCCGCCGACCTCGATCTGAGGGGTTTGAATCTCGGCAGCAATAGGCTCTTCATCAACAGGGCCCAGACTGCTGGCCCGAGGAGTCAAAGGAACAGAAGGAGCAGGCATATGCGTCGTGATAGTACCCCAAGTGGAAGGAGCAACAGAGGGTTCCACACCCTTACCCTTCTCAAGACTGGAGAAATCACCGACGTCAACGGCTACCTCTTCCCCCGACATTCTATCAGCATCAGCCACCTCCCCCGGCAAAACGGGGAGGTCAACATTTATCTCTTGGCCAGCCCCAGGAGACAAGACTGGCAGAAGAGTCTCATTCTTCTCAAGTCCCTCTACAGGGACAGAATCTGTCGCTACCGCCTGATCGGTAGCCATCTCTATGTCCATGGTTGAAGCCAAGGAAGGATTCGGCAATGATTCAGCCGACCTCCCTTCATCATGACCAGGAGGGGAATCAACCCTCTCTTCTATCCCCACTACTTCTGCTGCCCCCGCAACAGACTCCTGCAGCTCCGGAGCGGTGTCATCGGAAGATGATGAACTCCATTCCTCTTCATCACCAGGAAGCTGCGCACTTGCTAAAACATGTGAAGCCTCCGCTGTGGCCTTCGTCACCTCGGAAGCTGCTGCACCCTCAGATTCCCTCCTGACCAGAACCTCCACAGTATCCTCCGGATCTTCCTCCATGAGAGACATCATTGTCGGCGGGATACGCACTTCAGACGAGCTCACCATCTCTTCTCGCCTACTCCCACCCGACTTTGGGGTACGAGGTTTTCTTTTTAGCGGCTCCTACAAAAGAAGGTGAGGCCTCGTAAGTGGCGGAACCAAAATCAGATTTAGTAGGATAACCTTACCTCTTCGGACGCCGAATCCGATGATACTGTCGGTAACGGTGCCTTCTTCTGCTTCTTCGATACAAAAGATTCAGCTCCTGTATCTGCACATCGTTTCGATCGATCGCCAGAGGGTTCTGTTTGTGATGCGGAGGCGGCACTCCGTTGACTCACCCCTGACGGACGATTCGGTCGGGCCTTCACTGGCGTATCCCCAGTCGCTGCTAACTGGGTGCCGCCGATAAGGCTGGTCTCCCTGTCATATCCGGAAGGCGGGGCAGCCATAACGCAGTAAAATTTGGCGGCCGAGTAAAGAATGGGCGGCCGCGGATCGGGGACGGGCAACGTAAAACGAGCTCCGGTACATCCGACATTATAGTAATGCCAAGCTCGTGCACCATCCAACAAACTTCCAACATACCCTAGGGTATTACTGGGGTTATCCAACATCATCTGAGCATAACCAAATTACCGCGCAAAGCGGCTCGGCAAGTAGGATTCCAGGTAGCACTGATTCCTGTTCTGGTACACCAGATGGGACGGCCGGATACTTTGCAACCAGCGGAATCCCCATTGAGGCAGAGTGGTGGTACCTTCGCCCAGGTCCCTTAAATCCTCGTTGGCCTCAAAACCCAAATAGATGGGACCAACTTTGGTGATCTTCCAACCCTGAAGACGGGATAAAACCTTTCTACAAACCGGGACACCAGTATGCGACCAGCTCCTCCGATGGAAATGACGAAGGAATGCATCTCCAGCCCTATAATCTCCTTCCGAGCCTGGGCTCATCACACTGGGATGATGCAAAATCAGCCATCCCATCAAATAGTGAAACGGCAGTTCGACGCGCAGGAAGTTATTGTTTCGGCCTCTGTCATGAATCATATTTCCAGCAAACTCTCTCAAACCTCGCTGCAGGTTACATACCATTGCGGGGAGAAGAGCCAAACGCCGACCGAAAACCAGCTTCACGGCTGGCAGGATTAAGTTTCGGGTTACCCTCTCTACGGCACCGGATCCGCCCGCAAATACGCAATCCCGGAGCCATATCATCAGGTAGGATGCCAACACCGCCTTGGGTGACATCCGATAAGCAACATGCCAGAAGCAGCTGTAGGAGCGTGCATCTGACTGCTGGTCCTCACTTCCTCGGGGATTTTTCTCCCCTAACCTGCTCATTTCGGACAACACTTCGCTACGAGAGAGCGCCGGTGGAGTGGAAAATTGTGAGGGATCCTCCTTGTCTTGTCTAAAGACATGATCTCTCCAAGCGGTCACATGAGGCTGCGTCCCGTTCCTATCCCGTCTCTGCATATAGTAATGATGACTCGCCACTTCCTTGAAGACGGCCGTCATCTCCTCAGCCCTGTCCCCCAGGACTTGAAATTCCTCATTGGTTGGAAAGTACTCTTCATAGGGTTTCGACCCCCAAGGGAGTTTTGACACCTCGTACATCTCATGAAGTGCGAACCCTAATTCCCCCACCGGGGTAAAGAAGGTCCCGGTATGGATATCAAACATCTCCAGGAGTGCGAGGAACATGTGCCTATTAAGGTCAACACCTGCCTGGGTAGCACGGATCGCGGCAGTCAACCCGATCTCTCGGAGCTCAGTTTGAAACCGCGACAAGATCCAGAGCGTCAGTTTATCCCATTTGGAGACGTAATGGCACCAACCCTCCACCCGAAACTCTCCTGTCGGGTAGGAACGTTCCATCAAAAACATACGATGTGTAAAAGTCGAAGCACTATAAGCAAACATATCAATGGGTACATCACTGAAGAGGCTCCCAGGACGTAAAGTCCACCAAGTGTAAAAAGACCCAGACCTTACAACGGTCAAAGCATCCCTTTGGTCGGAAGTAGAATCAATTTGGATGACACCAGTCATCGCTCCCCCCTGAGAAGGGGTAAGCTCCCAAGACATTCTCCTCTGGGAAACGAGGCGACAGAAGGACGTCAAAGGCCACTAACGTTCAAGTTGCTTAACAGTCATATGCACTCCATTCGCAGTAAAGAACCAGTCCTCCTTGACCTTCAGTACTGACGAGTCAGTAGAAGTGAGACGATCTCCAATCAGGAACTCAGGCTTCAGAAAGGTCACTTTATCAGATGTGGAGGGTTTAATGACTCCACGCTCCATCATCCGTTTGAGGAACCAATACGGCTGTTCACGGATTAGGGTCATTCTCTCAGGAGGCTGCTCCAGCATAAGAACATCTTGAGCAGGGTTCATCACCCCCTCGTTATGCTCTACTCCCATTTGGTTGAAGGCAGCCTCCGAGAAAACTTCACTCAAAAGCGGGATTGCCATCGACACTAGTAAAAGATCAGAAAAAGTCAGAAGAGAACACACAAATGTGTCTAAAGGAGAAAACTGCGGCGCATCATCAGGATTTGAACCCATGCGCGTCAGCAGTATAGCCTTGGCGCATCTTCAGGGTTTTGAACCCATGCGCGTCAGCGGAATAGCCTCGGCGCATCCAAGGTTTAAACCCATGCGCGTTGGCGGACAAAGACCACGGCACATCATTAAAGACTCAAGGCCTATGTGCGTTGGCGGGACAATGAGACTTACCAACCACCTCCGGCCGAACTTCGACAGGCCGACGGAGAACGACCGCCGCCGCAACATCCGCGGACTCTTTCGCTTTCTCCTTCCCCTTGCCGGCAGCGCCGCGAGGAGTCTTGGGAGCCATTCTCTCGAAGAAGGAGAAGTTAGGGTTTTGAAGAAGAAACTCTAAAGAAACAGAGGCACAGAGAAGAAGAACTCTTTCTCTCTCCGACTCTTACCTATTTATAGGGCATGGTCGCACGCGTGAACAGATGACGTGTGATCTCAGCCGTCGCCTCGGGTTCTGTGCAAGGATAGCAGCAAATAAAACCAAAAGATCATCATTAATCTTTTCGGTTACCGAGGCACCATCATCATTAACTGAGAAGAGCATGCGCCCGAACAGGCATGCGCCCAGAAATCATGCGCCCTGACCTCCATGCTTCTTATTCAAAGTATTCCAAAACTTACTCAAAAGTTTTGAAAACTTTGAAGGGGGTCTTGTAGAAGCATGGAATTTCACAACCAGAAAGCCCATGCGCCAGACACTACATGCGCCAGAACTCAGATGAAGAACTTCACAGCAAAGTCAATAACTATAGACATTTGAAGAAGGATTTTTTATTTATATATAAAAGTCTATTACATGTCTAGAAAAGGCTGTACAAAGGAGAATTCCTACAAAGGAAAGAGCCTAAGTCTACAGCCAGCGGCCATCATGCGCCTTCAGATAAGCGCAGCAACCACCATGCACCACCAGATAGGCGCAGCATCACTATGCGCCACCAATAAGGCGCAGCAGATATCATGCGCCTCCATCCAGGCGCATCCCATCATCTCTTCAGCACCTCAGTTATGTGCATCCCTTCAGCCAAATTCTTCCAGCCAGGCTCACCTGGCCGAGCAGAGCCCAGTTATGTGCCGCTCTTCCAACCAGGCTCGCCCGATAAATGCTTCGACACAAAGCATTTAACCCTCTGGCTGGAACCAAGGAAGAGAAGAGCACCGCAAATGCTGTGGCCAGGGGAGGCTTCGAAAGATCCTCCAAAGCCGAAGGAAGACCATGATCGAAACCATGGCTAAAGGAGCAGCTTTCGACACGATCAAAGTGGGGAAACCCCACTTTGCAGGAAGAGAGAGCCTTGCACCGCCATTCCGATCTACGGCTCTTCCGGAATAACGGAGACGAGGCTCGAGCATCCTTCTCTTTGGATGCAACAGGCACCTTCCGCCTGCCTCAGAAGCCCTCGACTCCGTCTTTTGGATGTAACAGTCACCTTCAAGTGCATCAAAGATAACACAGCGTCTCATCTTCACCCTCGGGAGCACTTCGTCAGCAGAATGCACCCGTATGTTCAAATTCATATTGGAAGTACGTGAGGGAATGAGAAGCAAATCTTCTCTCCATGCCACTATTTATAGGCCGGGCAGATCAAACCCACGCGCCAAGTGGATGGCCCTCCGAATTCCGTGCAATGAATTTACATTAAATGGATGAACCGGACGCCTCGAATTCAGCCAAACGGCTATTTATAGCACTCGAAGAGCGAGACAGCCGCATCATTAAAAGACATGTCCAATGCGCCAGCCAGACAGCGCATCACACGGACGCGCCCTTCGGCGTCAGGCGCATCACACAGACGCGCCCTACAATACTCGGCGCATTACAGAGGGTGCGCCCTCACACATCTCCATACCAAGTGGAACGCCAACCGACACGCCCACTCAGCTGTCCATCGAACATCACCAACATTAAATGCTGAACTGACAGAGTTGGCAGCACGCCTCCCAAAGTCTGAACAGTTGACAGCTTTTCAGAAAACGAAGCGTCGGCAACGTCAGCATCATCATGACCTTGTTCCGACGGCTACTGCTACGTGGCCACTCCACCATCAGCATGCGCCTCTACGGCCATGCGTCCAAATCAGCATGCGCCTCAAAAGCCATGCGCCTCAGACTGCTCTCTGATCCCGAAAGACAGAAGGAAAGTCGCCTACATGCGCCTCAAAAGCCATGCGCCCCAAATAGTTTGTAACTCCTAAAGGTTATGAGCCGCAGCCTCCTCCTGCGCCCAATCCAAGGCACAGCCCACCAGATCACTCCTCTCCACCAAATCCGAGATCTTCGAACCATGAGTCGACGACACGTGTCTTTTGACTCAATTCGTCCAAGATTTCAGCAACGGAAAGATCTTCTCTCTGCTACGTGCCGGCTCACAACAGCAGTATGAAGAGTTCTTCCCCTCGATCAGGGCGCAGCATCCATGCGCCTCCATCAGCAACCTCCACGTGGCGTTCCCACACCGGCGCATCCTACATGCGCGCATGAGCAGCCAGCCTGCAAAACTATAAATAGAAGGGTCATCTCCTTCACACACACACACACACAGAGACTCAGAACAGAAGACTCACAACACAGAGAGAATCACCGAGAGGCAGTTCTAGACACTCAACGTCTTCCTCCTCTCAGCAAGCTCCAGCACCCAGAGCAATCCACACCTTCAGAGAACCGATAACCGTCGTCAGCCGGTCAACGGAGTCAACGCATTACCACTCGCTCCATTGGCACTAAGGACCCAGCTTAAACAAAAGTGTACTCCTAGGACTACATCTAAGTCCTATATTGTATCACTGTTCTGTTTGTATTAAGATTTCAATCAAAACAATTTTAATGGCAAACACTATCGAGGCGAGTCGAGCCGCCATCTTCTTTTGGACTGAGTGTGGGTCTTCTTCAAAAAGATTCCAGAAAATAAGCCTTTACACGCGGACGAGGCTTCAAAAGGGTTCACTTCGTCTTGAGCTTTCAAGTGGCACGCCCTTCGTAGTTCGGGGTACCTGCATGGAGAGCGAGGATCAGTACATTACACTTTGTACTGGTGCGTGGCTATTTAAGTTCCAAGCTCTCATTTGGTTGAAGAGTTTATATGACTTAGAGTATGAATGTTTCTAACCATCCTAATGAATTTCAAACAAGCATATGACAAGCATAGTGAAATTTATGTTGAAACTTACCGACGGCGGCCGCGCCGTGCCTTATGAAATTTACCATGTTCTTCCCTGTCAATTGTTATCATTTCCATACCAAGTGCAATATATCGTGTGTTGGTCACTGGCTCCCAGAGCCATCGTGGACTCCTCTAGCTTTTGTTAGACGGGGTCCTTTCAGCGTGAGTAGCGAGTCCCGCTGCAAGTCCTCGCCTAACCCGTGCCCAGCACAGCTAATTATTTGTTTCCCTATGCCCGCAACGGTTCCGTGGCCTCGGTTTGCCGTGCGGAGAAAACGCTCACCTTGTCGACAAGTTGTCCATGACCGTGCAAAGACATGTTTTTAGTTGTTAAGACATAGCCTACTCTTTCTTTTTTGAGAACTTGCTCATTCATTCGTGTTCGTGCACTTGCATTTATCTTTTCATTCGCAACAACACTATCGACTTTGCCTAAGAAGGGGGTCGAGAAGAGAAGGGTCAGCCACTCACCTTGAGTTTACTTCGGCGAGAGAACTTGCTGGTTGTGCTAGACGTCGCCTACGCGATCACCTAAAATCGCACAAGCAACCGATTAGAATACTGCATTATTCAAGGAGTTCGATAGGAAATGCGAGTTCGAAATGTAAGCCATGAAAACCATCGAAAACATTCACGAAAGCGCATTCAGAAAACAAAGCCAAAACCAACACAAGCGGCGTAAAAAGCAGAGCAACGGGAGGTCTCTCCCGACTCAGCCGCAGAGTCAATCCTCGAGGCGCAGCCCGCTGAATATGGGACTTGGTTCCGAAGAAGACATTCCATAACGAGGAATGGGTCTTAATTCAACCGTTCCCGTTCGATCGACTCGGCCGATCCCGACCTATCGGTCTCGACCGAATCGATAGCGACAGTGTTCCTTTCTCGCGCACCCCGTGGACAGAGTACGGGGCACGATGTAGGGACGGGGCACTACAATATCTTCACTAGCACCATATCACCATCTGCAAACTCCATCGGTCTGCGACTAGCATCAGCCCAGTGTTTCTGGGTACTTGTTCTCTGGAACATGGAAGGGATACAGACCCATAACCACTGTTGTCTACTATATATTTTCTGCAGAAAAAACAGATCCTGTGGAAGGTTGGCTTAAACACCTTAATGAGTTCTCAGGCAGAGTGAATGCCTGGTGTGCTTTACAGGAAGCACGGTAGAGCAACACTACAAGGAGTGAAGCTTCATGCTATAGTGGGGTGACTCCACCATGAGGTTCCCAAGTCTGGGATAATGCCTCGGCTTTGCAAGCCAATTCATAGCGGCGTAGCACCGCAAATAGGCAGGTAGCCTAATGTTGTAAGACGTAATTAAAGAGTTGTAGATAGCACTACAAAGGAAAGGATGGCCCCATGTTACAGTGGCACGACACCACGATGAGGTACCCAGGTAGGGGTAAAGCCTCGACCTTGCAAGCGATGTCGTTGTGGCGTAACACCGCAAGGAAGCCTTAGGCTTCATGCTGAGTAGATTGGCACTACAAAGAGGCTGAGACCTCATGCTACATTAGTATGACACTACGATAAGGTTCCCAGGTAGGGGTAATGCCTCGGCTTCAGGCCATGTCATAGCGGCGTAGCACCGCAAGGAAGCACAAGGCTTCATGCCATGTTTCTTTAATAAAGAACTCACCTATAGTGTATGGAAAGAGATATCAGGCCGTCTCTTGAGGGTAAACTTGTAGACGCCCAAAATTATACACTGAAACTAGGCTGGCACAGGGCCTTTAATGTGCAGCCAGAAGCACACGTAACTACACTTTGTGAGTGGGAAGAATTACAATTGTGGTACAGAATTCAAGGCGTAGTCCATTCTTGTATCACATTGTTATTTAACCCATACGGGAAGATTCAAGTCGTCAGCGACATCTATCCTAATGCAAAATGGACAGTTACTGTAGGGAACGCTCAACCCTGGACACATATATATATGTTATGATATGTGGGAGATTGTTGGTGCTTTCTTTACATGGAGAGAGCTTGCTCTCAACATGCCTTGTAAAAGTTTAGTCCCACATCAAAAATGCACCATGAGTTATCTCAACATATATACTTGGTTGTGTTGTTGAGAGATGCACATGGGGTGGTGACCCTAAGGAGGGAACCATGTGGGTGATTTTACTAGGAGGTAAGAATAAGGCTCCAAGGATTAAGCATTAATGCTTTTGTCATTCTCTTGGATTAATTCCATTTGAAGCTAAGCCCCAACGGGGCTTAGCGACTCGGACTCGGACTCAGGCTCATGGGCTCATGGACTCGCACCAGGCTGACTGTGTAGACTACAAGTCAGTTATGGAAAGACTGATTCAATGCGATTAATTCAGATCCACTTTTTGTGGGATTTAATTCAATCTTTTCATAAGATTTGAATTAATTTCGTTGCTATCTTTGTGGGATTTGAATTAATTTCGTTGCCATCTTTGTGGGATTTGATTCAATCTTTCCATAAGATTTGAATTAATTTCGTTGCCATCTTTGTGGGACTTAATTCAATCTTTCCATAAGATTTGAATTAATTTTATTGCTATCTTTGTGGGATTTAATTCAATCTTTCCATAACTGAAAAGGCGGTTAGGGTTCCACCCTCTCTCTATATATACTCTCTTCTGGCCTCCTTTGTGAAGGACTACGAATTTTATAAGTCAGAAAAGAGAGAGAGAGAGGGAGCTGCTGCCGCCATTGCAAGTGCATCCGAGGAGTCAGAACAGAGGTGACTTCGAGCGTTCCACAAGTTCTTCAACTTGCTCGTTCCTGGAAGCAATTCGTGTGGGGTAAATCTTGCTTTGAGCATCGATATTTTGATACCCCAGCAACTTTTCTTCATCTCATCTTTTTCTATATTATTGTAACTCGTTCTGTCCCAATTGCAACACGTTTGCAAGGAAGAACAAGAGATCTTCTCTTCTTTATTTCCCTCCTTCATATTGTAATCTGGCTATTTGGTTTGTTGCATCATCGTAGATCTTGAGTTTGATCATTGCAAAGTTTTTGTGTGACATCTCAGATCTCGATTGCATCAGTTTATCATCTTTGGTCAAGCCCCGGGACTAACAGTATGATCCTATCAAATTAAGATCTTGTGTCGAATCAAACTTTATGAACAACTTTTAAAAAACTGTCATAGGTATGTACAACAAACAACAAAGATTTTATATCAATTTCTTGTTGGGTCAACTATTAAGGGTCATGTCCTATGTAAAATTAACAACAACCATATCGTTACCTACAGGCACAATCCAAATTCTTTTCAAGGTTCGCAGTATCAGTATCGGAATAGGACCCTTCCTATAGGTATCAGGATCGGCGGTATCGGTGGTTTCGGATCGAAGTATCAAATTTTTTGGTGTTAAAAACAAATAATTATTAATACAATTTTTTATATATGTAGGCATAATTTTAAGTACTTCTTGGGTTGTTTCTGAGTAATTTTGGACTTAAATAAAATAGTAGTCACCTTACAGATTGGTTTACCTGCGACAGATAAGTTTTCTTCTTTACATGCTTTTACAACCTTAATATGCTTTTACACCATTGTTGATTGGTCTTTTTCATTTAATTTTGTTTGCCAAATTGACTGAAAAAGAGACATCCGATGTCGATATTGGCCAGGCCGATATCGGTCGTATCGAATCGGGACATACGAAACCATATCTGTATTAATCGTATCGGATCGGTATCGGCCGATACCACAAACTATAGTTCTTTTTGGTCTACCCCTAGGTCTAGGAACTCATTTTGACGTTCTCCTAGCTAGTTCATCTATTATTCTATGTTGCACATGTCCATACCATACCACCAGAATAATTTTCTTTTAATATTATATTCGGATTGACGAATACACTCATTTCTTACCAATCTTTCAATTTATCGTCGTCACTCGTCCATCTTAGCATTCTCATTCAACTACCCTCATTTTTCGAGTTATTTTTTTAGATGACCAACGCTCTGATGTATAAACGATCATGGGTCATGCCCAATAATCCAAAACCGACTCGAGATATTCCAGAAGAAACCCATCACCAAATGTTGTCATACATACCCCTTGGCCGACAGGTGTTTGTCAATATGACTTCTCGGTCAAGTTTGTGAGCACATCAACGCAAAAAAAAAGCTGGACAGACATTGAAAACAAAATGACATGAAAATTTCGAAGCTTGATTGATTACTTGAGGTCCTTCTCGCTGAAGCTGACGGAGAGAGCTTTGTTCTTGAGGGACCTCTTCTTGATGTGCCGAGGGACCATCGTCGGCGCTATCTGGCCCACCACTACGTCATCACCTTCCATTTCCTCATCATCTTCTTCTTCTTCTTCCTCTAGAAGAAATTAATTACGTGGAATTATTTTACTAGAAAAGAATTCCATGGAATTTAAAAATTTTTCCAAGGAAACATAATTCCGGTGTTTGATTGTCATTAATTTCCACGAAAAATAGTTATTTTTCATGGAAATTTTATTTTCTTATGGGTTGGCCAAGTTTCATTTTCCACCAATTTAGAAAAAAAATGGTAAATGATAGTTTTTTGAAAAATAATTCCATGGAAAATATAAGCTATCAAACACTACAATTGGTGGAAATGTTGTTATGGAAATATTTTCCATGAAAAAAAAAGCCCAGTCAAACACAGTGTTAGCATCATTGAAAGAAAAATAATATAATATAATAAGGGTGCTGTTATTGACACTCCTAAAATGTCATTCTGCACTCCTCTTTAATTTTTTAGCATTCTAATTTCAAATATATTCATGCATTAAATATAACATTAATTTGTGCATACGAGGATGGAGGAGTGTAGGATGACATTTTAGGAGTGCCAATAGTGTTAATACATGGATAAATTTGGAATTTGAATATTAAAAAAAAAGAGTAGTATCAGATAACATTTTAGAAGTGCCAATAAGAACATCTTATAATAAATTTTGGGAAAAATATAAAAGAAATTAAAAAAAAATCTCGGATCAGATGAAAACTTTATATAAACTACTGTATTGTACGTAAATAAAATAATAATAAATTGACTTTCGTCCCACTATTAATATGAATTACATCCATTTTTTATGCTTATTAGACTTGGATTCCACTTTTTGTCACATAAACGTTCCTTTTGTCAAAAAACAAATTCGTGACAAAAACTGGAATGTAAGTCTAACAAAAAAAAAATGTAAGCAAAATTTATATTTAAAAGTGGGACGAAAGTTTACAAAAAAAAAAAAAAAATTCAATTGGAATTTATTATAATAATCTTATTCCGTGGAATTCAATCTAACCTACCATGAAGAATGTCTTCCAACTTAACCACATGTTAACTAATTAGTTATAATTTATTATAATGAGTCCATATATATTTGGAAGGTAGTCATTTTACATAAGATGTAGACGGATAGTCATTTTGAAGCCTTCTTATAATGAGTATATATATTTGGAAGGATCCAATTCCCTCACTCAAGCGCCCTCTCCGTTCTCATGATGACAACCATTGGATCTTGTTTAAGTCATATAATAATAATCGTTGATTTGAATGGTTCAAATCAACGGTTAAGATTTGTTGACATAAACAAGATCCAACAGATACTGTTTCGGAGATGGAGGGGATGCAAAAATGAGGGATGTGGATCCCTCCTCCCTCTCTCTTTCTCTCTCACTCTATATATAGAGAGAGGGCTTTTTAAAACATCTTATGTCTATTATTATAATGCCGACTTGAAAATCCCTAAAAAATGAGTCGTCCAAGTCATATAATAATAACAAATTTAAAAAAATAAAATAAAAATGTCAATAACAAATTATATTTAAATCATATTTAAAATATGTATATAATTTAAAATCCTAATAATATTATAGTTTTTTGTACATACAATGCAAGTGAACGTGACTAGCAACATAATAAAATATCGAAAGAGTTCTTATATGAAATTTAAAATCGAGAAATTTATGTTTGTGCAATTTTTACATGAATCAAATCCGAATCCAGTCTATTAACAACCCTACTGATGTGTGTGATCAAAATTTACCAAAATTAACAACTATCCCTATTTATTGTCAAGACACTAGATAAACCCTCTTCCCATGAGTTTTACGTACAAAAAATAACGTAGTATTTGTTGGATTTTGGTCTTTTTCATTGAAATTTTAGTCCCACATCGGCTAGACCAAAGGAATTGTATCTCTATATATTAGCTATGCTATTTTAGAGATGCACATGTGGTGTAGAGGTGCACATGGGTGTGTCATGTGGGATTATTTTTCTAATGGAAAAAAGGTTAAATAAATAATTGAAAGCATTCATGCTTTTTGCTCTTGGAAAATTTATTTCCATGGGAGCTTAGTAAATACTCGGACTCATTGGCTCATAAGGCATAATGTGGCAATTTTTTGGCGCACTTAGCACGTCAGCATCGTCGCTAGGCGCATAGCGCGCTTAAGTTGCGCTCGTTGCGCGAGCCACTTGCGCGGCCAGGGGAGTAGTTATTACCACGTCCCGAATATTGTGCTAACCGGGCAGTTGCTACTCGGGCCTATAAAAGGTCTCTTCTCTCTCACAGGCAAAAATGCAGAACATATACATAGAGTTACAAAAACTTACAAGTGTTTCTTAACACAAGTAAACAGAGGCTGTGAGAGAGAAGAGAAGCTTTGCACCAGTGTTGCTTTTGCACGGGAGTCTGTGTTCGATCCGAGGAGTCAGAAGAGCAGAAGTGTTCCAAAGTTCTTCGACGAACTTGCTGGTTCCTGAAATCTATTCGTGTGGGGCGAATATAGCTTTGAGCAACGGTGATTATTCACCCCAGCAGGATATTCATCCATCAATCTCCTGTCATCTTCTTCGCTGTTGTGGATTACAAAATCTTCTTAGATTCTCGTAATATCATATGTTGCTGTAACGAGATCTTCGTTAAACTTGCGCAACCTTCCTGGAAGTGTTGCGTTAGAAAATGTTTTTACAATTGTTTCATCTTCTCAGTTTTCCATCGAAAAAAATTGTGCCCCGGCACTAACAGTATTTTCATAAAATTCTCATAATTGGGAGGAGTTTTTAAGATTATTTTGCTACATATGAATGCAAACAAAAATGCAGATTGACGAATTTTTTGTTTCTTTTTATTTATTTTATCCTCCTGATATTAATGTTGGCGTAAGTTGTCATCCGAAATTGTTACGAGAAGATGGTATATAGAGGTGGGACTACTATAGTGCAAGCCTGCAGGTACACTAATTGTATAAAAGGCATATTTCTATCTTCATATACTGCGTGTTCAATTCTCTACAATTTATGAAGTTTCAACTTGATATTTCAAATAAATAACCAAATGTAGTGTTCTTGTCTTATACGAGTGCAACTCTAGACTCGTACGGCGTCACGTCCTAGCGAGGACGATCGATTCGGCAGAAATCGATGCGACGACGAACGGTTTTTCGAATCGGGACGTGACACATAATCTCCATGCATCCTTTAGCCCTCCAAACCATAGCTGCGATAACATGGATTAGAAGGGCTTATTTCCTAGGATATATAAGACAATCATATTCTGCTAATACTCTATTGTCTTTCCAACCTCTTTGCAGTAAAAATTGCCCTTTCGCCCCCTACCCTCCTTTAGATCCACGTAATGCATCGCCTTCACTGAAGTACCCGCCTCCTTCGACATAAATCTACCCACAACTTCCCTATTCCCCGACCAAGTGCCCACAAACACAGAGATACTAAAGATGAGTAGAGAAACTTATATATCTATCTTCGTACTCGCCTAGATATTGCCTATGCCGTCAGCATGGTAAGCCAATTCATGCATTGCCCAAGTGAGGATCACATGGATGCAGTAATTAGAATTACTCGTCACTTAAAGTCATCTCCAGAAAAGGGCTCATCTTCTCCATGAATGATTATCTTAAAGTTGAGGGATGAACATACGTGGATTGGATAGGAAACAAATCAGATAAAAAATCTACCTCATGATACTTCACGTTCGTTGGTGGGAACATGGTCACTTAAAGAAGTAAGAAGCAAAATATAGTGGGCCTTGTCAAGTGCTGAAGCTGAATTCAGAGGAATGGTTAAGAGACTTTGTGTCACGACCCGCACCCAGTATGAGGGCACGAGAAGTGACGAACGCCCAGCCTACGCCGCAGTGTCGGCGGTAGAACGATGTCCTGAGTCACAATATCTAACACAGTCTAAATAAACTCCGAATACAGAGTAAAATAATAAATAACTCAATCACAATACTAAGGTGGAATAGAAGAAAGAATCTCAAGAGAGTCACAATAAAAGTCTAGGTGTAAACCACCAAAATAAATCTCAAGTACAACTCATAAAGTCTCAAACAGAAAATACAAATAAAGTACTAAGCCTCAGCTAGACTATAGGCAAGTCCTCAGCGACTGTGGGATCCTCTTGTGGGTCCACGTCGACAGTGTCAACTAAGCCAATGCCATAATAAGTAGGACAGTACTCCTCATCATCACCTATAAAATTTTCAACATGCCCAGTCAGGACGGAACGAGCATATATCTCTCACAACAGTTCATATCAGTAATGGACATATAAAGCAAGCTATAGAAAACTATACATGAATCGCTGTAAAGAGAAATCAATAAGAGAGAAAATATAAGCCGAGACATAATATGATAAATAGAGAGATGTAACCTTCTACGTGAATCAGAGCATGAATTGGTTATGTAAACAGATTGGGTTGCACATGGATACAGCTATGGAATGCACATGGATACCTACTGGGAATAATGATCACATAACCAACTACACTCTCCCTGCCCCCAACCAATACACAAGGATCAAAGCATGTTATGTTATTGCACATGGATAACAACTACTGTATACATGGAACTCATATGGTCATGAGTATACATGAATAACATATGAGTGCACATGGATAAATATGAATACATGGAGTACATGATGACCATGATAAAGTACATGAACATGACATACTCGATGTATCCGAGGGGATAATATCACATGAAAAGATCCAAAGGGTACTAATTCGTGTGAACATCTTGTCAGCATCAAGTATACTAGTCTATAACAAGAGTACATATCCAAAGAAGTATGAAAAGATCAGAGAATGTACTCGCCTGGCAATCCGAACTGCTGATGATGAAAAGTGACTGAATTGGAGTAATAAGATCCTATTTAAAACAACCACATGTCATAATACAGTCTAAATATCATAAGAATAACCTATAATACAAATTCTACATGATTTGGGTCAATCTAAGTTAAAGTCAACCTTGGGTCAACTTTGGTCAACCAGACTAGTCAAACTAGGTCAAACTTAGGTCAACTAGCTTATAGGTCAAATTTTAGGTCACTACTAGTCCTAGTGTTGATTTTGGTGTTATCTTAGGTTTCCAAGGGAGCATAAGCGTAACAACCAATGCAATTCACATAATACTACCTTAACTTACAATACCCTATGTTTAATATCCATACTTAGACTAACATCTACAAAAACTCTAGGCTAGGATATCTCTTAGTAAGCTTTCTAGTTTAAACAAGGTAATCTCAAATTCCTAACCTCACAACTCGACCCAATGCACCCTCACACTTGGACACATGCACTTGGCATGCCTGCTGCTACTGCCACTGCAGTTTGCCTATTATTGCAGCAACTGCTGCTATGCAGCATGCTATTGCTGCTGTAGTTGCCTACTGCCTTTGCCTACTTCCTGAATTCTTCATCACCAAACATCCCCATACCAATACACAACACACATACATCTATACCTCTCAATTCCAGTTTCTACTTTAACTACAACAACGAATTCTTACTAACAATCAATCTGAACTTGGCATTTACCAATTCCTAACTAACAATTAACTGAACTTGGCATTAACTGAAATCAATCCTAAATCAATGATCAACCTACCAATCCAAATATCTGTTATAGGAATTACCTATCTCATGATACCCTATCTTGATACATACCCGAATAACCCTCTATACTATGCAAACTAGTAGGTTTCTCCTAGATATGGTAATATAGGACCTACAGGATTTGGTTTACACAGATATCACATCGAAAAATAATGGAACAGAACAAAAAGGAAACTAAAACAGGAAAATTGGAATTCGAAAACCCGATACTCAACACAATACCTAACATGACCCAAAACCATTCGAAAATCTAATGATATTCGAAACTAATGGTTGGTAAAGTGTCATATACGTATAACCATGCTACCTAAGTATTATCGTGTCCAGAGAATAGGACATGACGTGTCCACAGGCTTAGAACACGTGCACGCACCCGTACATGCTGTGTCTCGTACGGCCAGCCCACGAGTTTGTGGACACGCCACAAAGCACGAACACCCACGTGCTCGTGCACAGGTGTTCACCACGTGTATGGCTACACGTCAGCCACCCTGTCACGTGTCTACGACGCGTGTACGAGCAACACAACACCCGTATCAGACGCCAAAATTGGGCGCACGCGCGACAGTGCAAAACCTGTGCCGTGTCGATTTCTCTCTCGACTCCCTACGAAACCTAACCAAACTTGTTGGGCATCATGACAGACATTGTCCCTACCCACAACCCAAAAATCACGTGTCGAGTCGCTGTGTCCAGCTGTCACGCCCCAGAACCAGAATACTGGAGAGCGGGGGCAGACATAGCCAGCTACGTATATTGAAATAGAATACATCTCAACTATACGGTCACGGCTGTCTAGATATGAGGGTTTACTACAAGCCAACAGTCTCTTAAGGTCAAGCCTATTGTCTCAATCTCAAGCAAGTAATATAATTACAAGATATATGATCAATAAATATACAATAATAAGGCGTCCCAAATATTACATATTCAGCTGATCATGAAGCTAGTCGTTACAAAATGTTAGGACTAGCAAGAGTTTAGTCATACATGATCAACCCTAGGATTTGTCAATCATGTTTACAGCCCGTAGGCAGACAGTAAGTAAAAGTGCTTCGAGCTAACAGGTGCTCGTCGGCTAAACGCCTCAAAAGAATAAATTTACAATAGAGTGAGCGAAACAAAATAGAAAACCCACTCGTAGCCCGGGTTCCTTCTAGTCGCCACCATCGGGCTGGAAGCTTGGTAGATCCTCGGAAGCTGCTCCGAAATCTGGCCACACAAAACCAGCTGGGTCAACCCCAGAAAGAGCAAGTGCCACATGGGGGCCACGAAATAAGAACAAAAGCCAGCAATCAGCACATGAAAATCTAATATTAAATCTAAAATTACAAAAATATGTCAGGATGATATACGATGAGATAACCATGGAACTATTCCGATAGCCAGGTTACAACCCGTAAACCAAACAAGGACCGGGGTTGTAACCCTTCATCTGAACAGAGCTTGGTTTCCCACCATTTATCGGCAGGATAAGTAATGTAAGAAATCAAAACAGAAAGCAATCTGGTACTGGATCAAGACATGGCTAAACTGGTTATACCTCATTCAATCAATCGCGGCCAAGCAGATACTACGGCTTACTACTTTAACTAACTAGGGTTATCACAGGCCTAATTACTAACAAGATGCAATGAGATTGCTCCACAGCCACAAGCCCTGCAGACCATCCAGGCTACCCAGGTCGAAAGATTAGGGTTGAATTCAGGTGGGTACATCACCCGGAAGACAAATGTACCCTTAGGTGACTTAGAGGGTGCAACACTCGACGGTGCGCTGGAAATGTGCCCTACTCGACGGCAGGCTACAGATCCCAAGAGCGCCCAAGTAACGGGATTGCCTGTAGCTGTGTCATCTCTTCATGACTACTATGTTATTCTAGTTATTAACCTTAATCTATTTTAGTGGGTACTCCTGACCGTGGTACTCAGGAGTTCCATCCTAGACATGATGCAAGACTGGACAAGTGGATTAACAAGCAAGCAAGAAGAACCACCCACGGTGTCAAGATAGGTCAAGTTAAGTTATCAAGTCATGTCAAGTCAGGAGTGTGCCGCCACGGTCCGCTATCAAGTCATGTTGGTCATGTCAGGAGTGCACCACTACGGGTCACTGTCGTGTTATGCTAGTTCCTTGTCATATCATGCCATGTACAATAGTCATACCAAACCTGTTAAGTAAAAATCAAGTTCATGACAAAAAGGCGTAAGGATATAAAATGAGCGTAAAATATCTAATAAAATATCAATATACAGGGTCATAGAAAAGCCAAGCTTAAGAAAATAAAACCGAACCATCTCCAATAAAACCGAACCAAACCGAACCATCTCCAATAAAACCGAGCCAAGCCAAAACCCAAAATACGAGAAATACCGAAATTCCACAAGCTGAGAAAAATAAAAATACATGCCAAAATCCAGATACGAGTATAAATACGAAATACGGGAAAATACGGGAAATGAGGGTGACACCTCTACCCACCTTAAAAGAATTCCGTCCTCGGAATTTAATCAAGGAGCTAGAGATTGTCACGACAAGCTACATTAAGCACAGGCAAGCTACACTAAGCAGTCCAATCATACAATCATACAATGCAAGCAAGGAAGGGAAAATGTAAGGCATAAGAAAGACATTATACCTCACGAGTCAAACAGGTAGGGATATCGCGATCGAATGTCGTCCTCACGCTCCCACGTTGACTCACCTAGAGAGTGATGACCCCAAGCAATACAGACTAATTTAATAGTCTTGTTCTTGAGTATCTTTTCCCTCCGGTCCAAAATAGACACGGGCCTCTCCTCATACGAAAGGTTGGTACCAACAACCAATTCCGAATGGTCTAGGATGTGGCTCGGGTCCGGAATATACCGTCGTAATTGGGACACATAGAATACATCATGTACCTCACTTAGCGACGGCGGAAGAGCGAGACGATAGGATACATCTTCTACTCGCTCCAGAATATCGAACGGCCCTATATACCTAGGACTAAGCTTTTCCCGCACGCCGAAGCGAATGACGCCGCGGTTAGGCGAGATCCTAAGGAATACATGGTCGCTGACAGCAAATTCTAAGGGACACCGATGAGCATCGGCCCAATGGCGCTGGCGGTCCTGGGCAACTCGGAGGTGATCTCTGACCTTCCTGACCACTTCAACCGTCTAGAAAATCAACTCGGGTCCGAGCATCTGCCTCTCTCCGACATCGTCCCATGCTAGCGAGGATCTGCACTTCCTGCCATAAAGGGCCTCGAAGGGTGCCATCTGGATACTGGCCTGATAACTGTTGTTGTACGAGAATTCCACCAGGTGCAGATGATTCTCCCATGAACCACCGAAGTCAAGGGTACAGGACCTCAACATATCTTCAAGAGTCTGGATTGTGCGCTCTGATTGTCCATCCGTCTGCGGGTGATAAGCTGAGCTGAAATGAAGACGAGTTCCCAAACTCTTCTGCAAGCTGCGCCAAAAGTATGATGTGAATCTTGAATCCCTGTCCGAGGTGATACTGACTGGCACACCGTGAAGCCTGACGATCTGCCTGAGGTACATCTCTGCTAGCTGCACCGTCGACTGTCCAACTCTAAATGGGAGAAAGTGTGCCACCTTCGTGAGACGGTCAACTATAACCCAAATAGCATCTCTGCCGGCCGGAGATCTGGGCAATCCGGTCACAAAATCCATGGTTATATGCTCCCATTTCCATTCTGGGATCGGTAAGGGCTGAAGAAGTCCAGCGGGCCTCTGATGTTCAGCTTTAACCTGTTGGCAAACCAAACACCGAGAGACAAACCGGGCTATCTCCCTCTTCATGCCATTCCACCAGAAATGCTGACGAATATCACGGTACATCCTCGTACCACCCGGATGAATAGAATACTGAGAACTGTGAGCTTCTGCCATGACTTTCTGTCTGATATCTCCACTGGGTACACAAAGACGAGTGCCGTGCCGAAGTGTACTGTCTTCATGGATACATAACTCTGGCCTTCTTCCTGCTTCACACTCTGCTCTGAGTCGCTGGATCTTAGAATCTGTTGACTGCGCCATCCGGATCCTCTCAACTATGCCGGACTGAACCTGTAGACTGGCCATCAATGCCACACTGGTAGGAAGAACTACTTCAATTTCCATCTTCTGAAGATCTGCCAATAATTCTGGTTGCGCCGTTAGGAGATAAACTCCGGCTCTTCTGCTCAATGCATCTGCTACAACGTTGGCCTTCCCGGGATGATACTGTAAATCTACATCATAATCTACCAATAGCTCGAGCCATCTTCTCTGCCGCATATTAAGGTCCTTCTGGGTGAAAACATACTTCAGGCTCTTATGATCAGTAAAGATCCCCACTCTATCTCCGTACAAGTAGTGTCTCCACAACTTCAAGGCAAACACTACCGCCGCCAATTCCAAGTCGTGGGTCGGGTAATTCTTCTCATGATCACGAAGTTGACGTGACGCATAACATATTACCTTCCTATGCTGCATCAAGACACACCCCAATCCTCTGCCTGAAGCGTCGCAATAAACTGTGAATCCTCCGGTCCCATCTGGAAGGGTGAGAATGGGAGCCGTTATCAAACCTCGCTTCAACTTCTCAAATGATTCCTGACACTCTGCTGTCCAAACAAAAGGCACATCCTTGCGGGTCAACTGGGTCATCGGCACTGAAATCCTTGCAAAATCTGAAACGAACCGTCGGTACTAGCCGGCCAATCCAAGGAAGCTGCGAACCTCTGCCACTGAGCTGGGTACTGGCCATGACTCGATAGCCACAATCTTCTGGGGGTCCACTTCCACTCCTCCTCGGGTAATGATGTGACCCAAGTACGAAATGCGATCGAGCCAGAACTCGTATTTACTGAACTTGGCGTACAACTGATGCTCCCGAAGCGTCTGAAGGACGACTCTGAGATGCTGCTCATGCTCTGCTTCACTCTTGCTGTAGACCAGGATGTCATCTAGGAACACGATCATAAACTGATCCAAGTAAGGCATAAAAATGCGATTCATGAGGTCCATGAACACAGCCGGCGCATTGGTCGCTCCAAAGGGCATAACAAGGAACTCCCAATGTCCATACCTCGATCTGAATGCTGTCTTCGGGATGTCCTGCTCTCTGACTCTGATCTGATGATATCCCGACCGCAAGTCGATCTTCGAAAATACTGAAGCCCCTCTGAGCTGATCAAACAAGTCATCTATCCTCGGAAGAGGGTATCTGTTCTTGATTGTCACCGAATTCAAGGTACGATAATCAACACATAGCCTGGACGTACCATCCTTCTTTTTAACAAGAAGCATCGGGGCTCCCTAAGGTGATCCACTTGCACGGATGAATCCCTTGGTCCTCAGTTCTTCAATCATCTTGTATAAAATTTCCAACTCTGAAGGTGCCATCTTGTAGACTCGCTCTGACACTGGTGCTGTCCCGGGAATCAAGTCTATAGTGAACTCAATCTCCCGCTCTGGCGGCATCCCTGGAAGCTCCTCTGGAAAGACATCTGGAAACTCTTCAACTATCCTGGGTAACTGCACTGCTGCTATCGCCATCCGCAATGCTGGAAAAGATGGCTCCACTGCGCCTCTGAAAAATGAAAACTCTGGCTCGCCGGGGATACTAATGACAACTCTGCCAACATGGCAGTCTATCCTAGCATACTGGTTCCTCAACCAATCCATGCCTAGGACTACATCATAGTCTGCCATAGGAAACACTATGAATCTAGCGGGGAACTCCCTACCGCTAATTATGATTCGATACGAGGAAAACACTCGATCTACTCCCACAAGACCATTACCAGTAAGTATATTGAGCCTCACTGATAATGACTCGGGCTCCAATCCTATCCATGTCGCGAATCGTGCAGACATGAATGAATACGATGCACCAGAATCAAATAATACAGACGCTGGAAAGGAGTTGACGAGAATAGTACCTGCCACTACCTCACCTGGTGCAACTTCTTCTTCCATAGCCATTATCATGGCCTGACCTTGTCCTCTGGCTGCTGGTCCCCTCTGCTGGAAACCTCTCTGCCTACTCTAGGTCTGAGCTTGGACTTGTGCATAATGCTGGGGGTGCTGTTGCTGGAATGCCTGAGACTGAGGCGGCAAGGGCCTCGAAGACTGATACTGCTGCTGCTGAACTGGTACTGGGGCCGGTCCTCTCACCGAAGAGCTAGAAGGATTGGATGCAGATGAACCACCCCTATTCGGGCAAGCCCCAACCCTATGATCTGCTGCTCCACAAGCCAGGCACAATCCCTGCGCCCTGCGGCAGTATGCCACCACATGCCCTGGCTTCCCGCAATGAGAACATCCCATCGCGGAAGTCTGCTTCTGCTTCTGCTGCTGCGGGTACGTCGGGGTCGAATGCTGAACCGACGTTACTGAGGCCACCCGCCTCGGAGTCCCAATGGTCAAACTTCTAGCTGCTGGGGCTGGAGCTGATGATTGGTGCATCTGACTGTGGGACCGCTTCCTACTTTCGGTCCTATCCACGATCCTCTGGGAGGTGTACTCATGCCTCCTAGCTGCTCTCAAGACTGCATCGAACGTCTGGTGCTCAAACTGCTCAACCGCCAACAAGATCTCCAAATGCAGCCCCTGCTGGAACTGCTGGGCCCTATCGAGCTCGGTCGCCACCAAGGTGGGGGCAAACCTACTGAGTCTAGAAAACTCCGATGCATAACTGTCGACTGTTCTGCCTCCTTGCTTCAAGTTGGTAAATCTGGTCTGCAGGTCGTACCGAGCCACAGCATCAAAGTACTTCGTCTGGAATCTCTCTCTAAACACTGCCCAAACAATGGGTGCCACCAATCCCATGGCTTGCGCTGTCCACCAACTGCGAGCCAAGTCCAACAACTGCAGGCGTACCACCGCCACCTTCTCATTTTCGGGTGTCCTAGCTGCTTCTAGAACCACCTCGGTATCCTGAAGCCATGCATCCGCGGCAATCGCATCCTCGGTGCCGTCGAAGAAAGGAGGGTTCAAGCGCTTGAAACTGTTCGCCGCCTGGTTCCCTGGATGTCCGCCTCGGGTTAAAACATCTTGAACTGTCTGGTGCAGGGTGTCACTTCGACGATCCTGGGAAGCTATCAAGGTTCTGATGAGACCTACTAAGGTACCATCATCTGGCTCTGCGGGCTGGACGGGCCGAACTGGTGACTCTCCTCCAGTGGGTATCACTCTGGAGGCTACCCTGGAATGCTGGACTTGATCTCTAGGTTGCTGCTGGCCCACGGGAGGTGCTCCTTCTTGCTGATCGGCAGGGTCAGGTACAGTGCCGCTGAGGAAGACGACACAGGAAAACAATAAGGAAGGACCAGGACAGATCAACGATACAAGCATAAGATCAGGACAAGAATCCAGGGATTCAGAAGATACGAGCAGAGATCAAGGACGAATACTGATTGAGACATCTATTTGGTAAACCCTCACATATCTTGATTTACAAGACCTGCATGGGCCACCACTTAAACCATGTCACGCCCCAGAACCAGAATACTGGAGAGCGGGGGCAGACATAGCCAGCTACGTATATTGAAATAGAATACATCTCAACTATACGGTCACGGCTGTCTAGATATGAGGGTTTACTACAAGCCAACAGTCTCTTAAGGTCAAGCCTATTGTCTCAATCTCAAGCAAGTAATATAATTACAAGATGTATGATCATTAAATATACAATAATAAGGCGTCCCAAATATTACATATTCAGCTGATCATGAAGCTAGTCGTTACAAAATGTTAGGACTAGCAAGAGTTTAGTCATACATGACCAACCCTAGGATTTGTCAATCATGTTTACAGCCCGTAGGCAGACAGTAAGTAAAAGTGCTTCGAGCTAACAGGTGCTCGTCGGCTAAACGCCTCAAAAGAATAAATTTACAATAGAGTGAGCGAAACAAAATAGAAAACCCACTCGTAGCCCGGGTTCCTTCTAGTCGCCACCATCGGGCTGGAAGCTTGGTAGATCCTCGGGAGCTGTTCCGAAATCTGGCCACACAAAACCAGCTGGGTCAACCCCAGAAAGAGCAAGTGCCACAAGGGGGCCACGAAATAAGAACAAAAGCCAACAATCAGCACAAGAAAATCTAATATTAAATCTAAAATTACGAAAACATGTCAGGATGATATACGACGAGATAACCATGGAACTATTCCGATAGCCAGGTTACAACCCGTAAACCAAACAAGGACCAGGGTTGTAACCCTTCATCTGAACAGAGCTTGGTTTCCCACCATTTATCGGCAGGATAAGTAATGTAAGAAATCAAAACAGAAAGCAATCTGGTACTGGATCAAGACATGGCTAAACTGGTTATACCTCATTCAATCAATCACGGCCAAGCAGATACTACGGCTTACTACTTTAACTAACTAAGGTTATCACAGGCCTAATTACTAACAAGATGTAACGAGATTGCTCCACAGCCACAAGCCCTGTAGACCATCCAGGCTACCCAGGTCGAAAGATTAGGGTTGAATTCAGGTGGGTACATCGCCCGGGAGACAAATATACCCTTAGGTGACTTAGAGGGTGCAAAACTCGACGGTGCGCTGGAAATGTGCCCTACTCGACGGCAGGCTACAGATCCCAAGAGCGCCCAGGTAACGAGATTGTCTGTAGCTGTGTCATCTCTTCATGACTACTATGTTATTCTAGTTATTAACCTTAATCCATTTTAGTAGGTACTCCTGACCGTGGTACTCAGGAGTTCCATCCTAGACATGATGCAAGACTGGATAAGTGGATTAACAAGCAAGCAAGAAGAACCACCCACGGTGTCAAGACAGGTCAAGTTAAGTTATCAAGTCATGTTGGTCATGTCAGGAGTGCACCACTACGGGTCACTGTCGTGTTATGCTAGTTCCTTGTCATATCATGCCATGTACAATAGTCATACCAAACATGTTAAGTAAAAATCAAGTTCATGACAAAAAGGCGTAAGGATATAAAATGAGCGTAAAATATCTAATAAAATATCAATATACAGGGTCATAGAAAAGCTAAGCTTAAGAAAATAAAACCAAAACTCCAAGGGTCAAGGGTTAAACAAAGGGTCAGGGCAGCAGCGTACAAAAGTCACGCACGCTGAAAGAGCCGCGTTCATGAAAGTCACGCGCGCTACAGAGCAGTGTGCGTGAAAAGTGACGCACGCTCAAGGAACAGGGTGCGTGAAAAGTCATGCACGCTCAAGGGAACAGTGTGCGTGAAAAGTCACGCACGCTCAAGGAGCAGTGTGCGTGAAAAGTCACACACGCTCAAGGGAGCAGCTGCGTGAAAAGTCACGCACGCTCATGGGAACAGTGTGCATGAAAAGTCACGCACGCTCAAGGAACAGTGTGCGTGAAAAGTCACGCACGCTCAAGGGAACAGTGTGCGTGAAAAGTCACGCACGCTCAAGGGAGCAGCTGCGTGAAAAGTCACGCACGCTCGAGGAGACACGCTTCCAACAGAGAGCACACTCAAGCCTGCGTACGCAGCACTAAAGAGCGCGCGTAGCTCAGTGTGCGTAGCTAAACAGCTCTGCACACTGCTCACTGTCTTCTCCAAACAGCAAGAACACATGGCTGAAACCTAAACTTTAAAAGTTCATAACTTGGCCATCCGAACCCCAAATCCGGATTTCCAAGGCTCCAACTGGAGTAAAACTGAAAGCTCTTCCACATAGACACATCAAAACCCACAGAACTCCAACCAAAGTGGATCAAAACATACAAAATTCGAAAATAGGAGAACTTAGATCTACAACAATAGAGGCTCCAAATCACAAAAACCCAAGAACTAATGTTGGTCTCCATGGCCTAATCTAGCAAATGGACAAAGAAAAGTGGGTCCTCATTGTAGTGGCAAGATGCACTTGCCTAAGGGTTGGGGAGTTGTGGAGGAAGGAGAAGAAGAAGAAGGAAATTAATGGTGGTTATGAAGAGAGAGAAGAGGTTGGTGGAGTTATAAAGAGGGTGTTGTGGTGTGTTGAGGGTGGAGTGTAGGGCTAGGGTGTTCCAACACATAAAACCGAACCAAACCGAACCATCTCCAATAAAACCGAGCCAAACCAAAACCCAAAATACGAGAAATACCAAAATTCCACAAGCTGAGAAAAATAAAAATACATGCCAAAATCCAGATACGAGTATAAATACGAAATACAGGAAAATACGGGAAATGAGGGTGACACCAGCGAGAACGGACACAGCAGCAACAGGACACGCGCACAGTCCTCGTACAGCGCGTGCGTGTCCAATTTTGGACACGGATACGTGTCAAATCGTTCACAAAACTAGGGTTTAGGAATCTCTACATCTAGGGCTAACAGAATATGTAAAAAGATTCTAATAATAATAACTTTCAATTCTTTGGGTAATTCTATCGAACACCTTAAACCCTAATCCGCTACGTGTCCGAAACGCCTATCAAACAAACACAAAATCTCACCAAACTACATGGGTGGGTTGAGGGTACCTAGACGCATGCTAATATGAAGAAAAATCAGGAAAAACTATAGTGTTTAGGTGTTTACCTATTGAGAGTTAAAATCTCAATGAAACAGACTCCTCAAGCAATGAGACGACCAGTTTCCACTGAGCAAACGCCTCCAACTCCTTGCTAGAAATGCTCCAGCAAGTTCTCCCCCTTCCCACGATCACAACGCACTTCATTTGAGGTAAAACGGAGGTCGGATGAGAAAGTTAGGGTTTTGGAGAGCTGGAAACTAGGGTTTTGTAAAAGGGGTGTCAAAACCAATACAAATGTTTATATAGGGAGGGGGTATCCTGATTTGGCCGGCCATGCTATTCCTTCTAGGGTTAGGGTTGGTTCATGGGCCCCTCTTCTCTATCTAAGTTGAGTTTAAGCCCACTAACAAAAAGGCTTAAAAGGCCAATTAATTAAATAGCCTAAAAAGGGTCAATTGGCTATCTAAATTGGACCAAAGCCTAATATAATTTCTAATTAGCTAAATGATCATCATATGCCAGGGTTAGTCTCTAATATAGAATATCTAAGGTTAAACCAAATGCTAAAACAAACACAAGCCAAAAGTATCTAGAAAATCACAAAATGACTAAAATGACTGAAATACCCTTATTTCAAAAAGTGGGTGCTACACTTTGCGAGCTGTCTCTAGCTTAAGAGAAAGACTATTAACAGAAATTGGATTTGCCCCAAACAACAAGATGAATTTATTTTGTGACGACAAGGCCGCAATTGCTATTTCCCACAACCATGTTCGACATGATCGAACCAATATGTGGAAGTAGATCGACATTTTCATTAAACATAATCTTGTGGCTAAGGCAATCCGATTTTCGTTTATCAAGCCCGATGATCAACTGTCATAGGCTTTTTCTAAAGGCACTACCAATTTTACTTGGGACTAGTCCAAAAATATTCAAAAAAATTACAAGTTTGCCATCTATTTTTTTTTACTTGGTGCTAGCCCAAAGAACGGTATAAATAATAACTTTTCATTTCTTTTCTTCTCTCCCTCAACATTTCTAGGTCATAGAATTAAACCCTAGCCCAAAATTTCCTCCAACCTACATTTTGTGAAGATTGTGGGTGGAAATTCTAGTAATAATGTTATCCACTTTTCCCGTTAATTGTTATGTCATCGAATTAATATATGTTTAGAGTTTCCAACATTAATTTCACATATAAATATTGAATTATATATTTTTAATGTAGAAAAAAGGAACATGGAAGAACCCGGGTCATCGAATGTTGTAGACTCTCGTCCCGCTACGTCCGAAGAACACATTGATGCTTTGGAAGCACTCTTGGTAACTAAATTTTAACTTTTTGTCGAGTGAAAGTCAGGTCTATGACACAGAGGACTGCCACCCCTCTGGCAGTCTATTTTTTAGGACAAGACTGTCACCTCTAAGGCAGTCCTTTACATTACAAGGACTGCCAGGGTGTCTGCAGTCCTGCATATTGTAAGGACTGTCTTACTCTCTGTAGTCCTATTTATTTGCAGCAGTTTTCACATTTGATTTGTGTAGTTGTTTAGTTTTATTAACTTTAAGTTATGTCGTAGGACTTATCATCTTCCGATATTGCGTTACCTGCTCCAATTGCCGTCGATGCAGGCCATTTATTTTGGACCGATAATTGGTTTGAATCAAGCGAATATGCGCTACATTGATGCCGAAAATTTGGACGAAAAAACAACATAGTTCTTGTGATATCCAAATTGGCCCAAAATCGCCCGGGACGACAAACTGTGGTGGTTGCATGTAAAAGATGTGATGTGTTCAGAAGCCATAAGAAAGATACAGTTATCCAAAGTAAAATTTAAAAAAAAAATGCTGGAACGAGAAAATATGGTTGTCCATTCAAGATCCATATTAGAAACAAAAAAAAAGCGAAGTGGATAGTCGAAGTCATGAATGGAATCCACAACCATGAGATTGCCGAAACACTATTGGATCATCCGTATGTTGGACGGTTGAATAATACGAAGAAGAAGATAGTCGAAGACTTATCCACATCCGGAGTTAGGGGTGAGTATTCGGTTAAATCGGTTTAAACCGAACCGAAAACCCTAAAACCGAATTAACTGAATTAGAAAAATTGTAAACCGAACCCGAACCGAATTGAGGATAAACCGAAGTAAACCGAACCCACTAATTCGGTTCGGTTTATTCGGTTATACAGGTTGTGCCAGATTTTCAACATTAGGTAGGATCAATTTAAGGAGGATATGAACAAATAAGTTATCAGATTTTTACATATTTTACAACAATATAAAGTTCATGAACAATAGCCAATCACTCATAAGTTATCAGATTTTTACAACAATATAAAGTTCATGAACAACAATATGAACAAATAATTACAAATTTACAACATGAACAAATTGTCCAGTCCAGTATAACACAATTGTCCAGCTTCCAACAAATTTCTAGCTAACAATTACATATTAAAATTACAGTTGCAACCAAGATCATCAATTGAAGGAGGATAAAGACCCAACAGAAGCTAACAATTACAAATTTCCATCACAATTGTCCAGCTTCCATCAAAATTTTAGCTAACAATTATAAATTTCCAGAGCCAAGATCATCAATTGAAGGAGGATAAGGACCCATCAGAAGCTCTTTCAGCTCATGCAATAGGATATGGACCCATCAGAGATTCAGAAGCTCATTCAGCTGATACAAGCTCGGCCAACACACCATGACTCCAAATAAATTGGCAATATAAACAACATTAGCCCAGATCACATAGGTTGGAGTATAGAAGGATATCCAATCCAAAGTTCAGACAAGTGGCAATATAATTATATAAACAACATTAGCCAAGATCAATTCCAGGAGCCAAGGAGGGCCAAGTTGCATAAGCCTTAAAGCATAAACCTCAAGAGAGCTTGCTTCATCATTTGGGTTTTGGGGGTTGAATTGTCAACTTGTTAGCTGACAACTTCAGTATATAGGAGCAATGCAAGTATACCTGATTTCTCACAGCTGCAGGCCTGCAGTAATGCAAGTATGGCAATGCAAGTATAGCTGCAGTATAGAGAATAATAGGAGCAATGACAGCTGACTCCATGTTTGAAGAATCCAGAGTATAACTGAACCCGAAACCAATAACCGAAGGCCGGTTATTAAGAACTATATTATCATATGATATCATCAGCAATTCTGCATAGATAAGCAAGTGGATTTGAAATATGAAAGTTCAGATTGGCAATTAGTGCATCGTAGTATCTGTTTACCACTTGCTAATGCCATATCATCATCACAAATTTCTCCACACATATGTTAGTAACTTATAATGGAAAAAGTGACTGAAATACCAAAAAAATAGTATTGCATAGTGCATACTGCATATTACAGTCCAGACTCCATATTATAGTGAAAACAAAATGTCCAGACTGCATATTACAGTCCATATTCCAGACTGCATATTAAAGTCCAGAATCCAGCCAAGCCAGTACATAAAAACAAAATGTCTAGTATTGCATAGTGCATACTGTGATACTGCATACTGCATATTACAGTCCACCCAAACATAAAACAAAATGTCCAGTACTGCCTAGTGCATACTGCATACTGGACAATGCAGACTATAGTGCACATCAGTACATTACAGTGAGCAAATGATAGGTGTTTAATAATTACATAATCCAAACCAAAATCCAGATTCCAAAGAACAACTCATCAAATATCGCTTGAGGTTGAGCCCATCATAGCCAATTGGCTTAAATCTATACAAGTATAAGAAAGATAAACAAAAAAATAAATAATCAATACAAGTAATGTAGTAGGTCAAACAGAACCATGAAATTTAATATCTAAAATGATACCTCTTTCAAGTTTATCCAGGGATTCCAAATTCTCTTCAAGATTAGTAACAATAGATCGATCCAAACCAGTCCTAAACCAATCTTGAGAACAAATAAGACCTTGAGCAATCCTAGGTGTCAAAGAACTCCTAAATACATTAAGCACCCGACCACCGGTACTAAATGCACTCTCCGAAGCCACCGTAGAGATTGGAACATCCAAGACATCACGAACCATTCTCGAAAGAATAGAAAAACGAGGAGAATTGATTTTCCACCAAGCCAAGAGATCAAAATTAGGATTCTCATCTTCATCGACTTCGGTGGGCTCGAGAAGATAACGATCCAACTCAGATTTATTATCACAACCACCGGTTTTCATTTTGTGATTTTTATACTGAGCCTTCATCATACTTTTCAAGTTAAAGATTGAACGGTCGTCGATAGTAGAAGATTCATTCATTTCATTAGTTGTAGAAGGAATTGTAGGTGCATACAAATTTCTGTATTCTTCAAACATGGAGTAAGCAACCAATTTGACCTTCTCTATCATTGTGTCACCCTTTGATTGACCATATAGTTGATATAGCCACCATTCCAAATATGCAAATTTTTGCCTTGGATCAAAAAGTGGCGCAATAAAGTCAACCATGTTCATCTTCTCGACGTCCTCCCAATACTTATCGTATTTCTCTCTCATTTTATCTGCCATAGTAGACAACTCAAAGTCATCATTACTTTTAGCATTTTTCAAAAGAAAGTCAATAGAAGCAATCTCTTCAAAAAACTTGTTGGAAGTGACATACGAAGACCCGACACACGTAAAGTGAATTTATAGAAATGTTCTAAGAAAGTACACAACCTTCTCACATTCATCCAATCGTCTTCGTTTGGAAACATGTTCTCACCCTAAAGCTCTCTCTTAAATAGAATATCTTCGTCTTGAAACCTCTCAAAGGCACTTTGAAATTTTTGAGCGGTATCCAACATCAAATATGTTGAATTCCAACGAGTGCTCACGTCTAGACACAACCGTTTTTTGCTTTCTATTTTTTCCATTTGAGCACAAGCTTTAAATTTCTGAAAACGAGAAGGAGATTGCCTCACATAGCTAATAGCTCTACGAACACGAGCAACCGAAGAAGACATCATTTTCAGCCCATCTACCACGACAAGGTTGATAATGTGTACAATGCAACACATGTGTAAATACTTGCATTGAAGTATACTATTTCCTCGTTGTGCAAATTTTTTGCTCAAATATGCAATAGCAACGTCATTAGAGCTAGCATTGTCAACAGTGATTGTAAAAATCTTGTTAATGCCCCACTCAATTAAACATGACTCAACGTCCCTACCAATGGCCTCGCCTTTATGACTAACAATTGGACAAAAGTTGATAATTCTTTTTTGTAATATCCAATCGCTATTGATGTAATGTGCCGTGAGACACATGTAGTTGATCTTTTGAATGGAAGTCCATGTGTCCGTGGTAAGACAAACTCTTTGATTGGACTCCTTGAAATACGCCTTTAACTTAGTCTTCTCACTAGTGTAGAGATTGTAATAATCTCGTGCAACGGTCCATCTCGACGGTACACTAAACATAGGACACGCAACTGAAACAAACCGCTTAAAACCCTCACCCTCAACAAAACGAAATGGAAGCTCGTCGACAGTTAACATATAAGACAAGGCCTTCCTAACGTCTTCTTGATTAAATTGCCAACTAGTTAGTGTTGACTTGCCTTTCTCAACAGATTGCATATTCAATATTGATTGAGACGGACCTTTGTGATTTAGATTGAGGGGACATATAAGCCAATGATTTCTGACTGAACTGGTCCCATTAATTACGGGGTGACAATAATACTGTTTCTTACAGAAGTTACACTCTGCTTTAGGGTTTCTATTCTCAAGAAATTCCTTAAAGACGCTCCAATAAGGAGCCCTTCTTTTACCAATACGCTTGCTTTTAAGCTTAAGTTTAGAAACAATTGTAATAGGGACATTTGTTTCTTGGGAACTTGTCCCTCCTACAGCCCGAACCCCAGCCCCAACCTCAATAGGAGACGCTTCAGTTGACATCTAAACATTAAAACAAATCACTCATAAGTCATAAGTTATCAGATTTTTAATTTCCGCCCCTATGTATTTACTTATAAAACATACAAAAAATCTTTCAGACATACAAAAATCTAAGTAGATAGGACCAAAAATCCAAAGTGCATAAGAGTCCTCTGATTGGACAAATTGCAGGACCAAAATTGCAGGACAATATATAAAATCAAATTGCAGGACCATAAATCAAATTGCAGGACCAAAATTGCAGGACCAAAAATTGCAGGACCAAAAATTGCAGGACCAAAATTGCAGGACCAAAAATCAAATTTCAGGACCAACAAATCAAAGTCCAGACTCCAAAAATCAAATTGTGCATATAGTGCAAACTGGCACTTTTTTAAGGCAAACTGGCCATTGCAATTTACAGCATATCGATTGTGCAAGCAAGCACTTTAAGCAATAATTTGGCCTACAAAAATATTTTACACACAATATATATATGATAATGACAATCACTTGTCAATGCCCCACTGCAATAATTTGTGAATATAGCACTTTAAGCAAGCACTTGTCAACGATCAAGAATAATTCCAAGCCAAGGATTTGTAGAATTCCTTACAGTGATTCAAGAATAATTCCAAGCCAAGGATCAAGGCTTCCAGCACCCAAATATCTACGTAATCAAGAAGTTTAACAGTACATAAATTTAACTTAAACATAAATTCTAGATAAATTTAACACTACATAAATTTAACTTCCAGCACCTAAATTAAACATTCTATAAATTTAACAGTACATAAATTAAACATTCTATAATTTTAACTTAAACATTTTATGGTAATTTAACAGTACATAAATTAAACATTCTATAAATTAAACATTTTAACTTAAACATTCTATAAATTCTAGAGGGGGCTAGGACTTAAGTCTCAGAACATAAATTAAACATTTTAACTTAATTTTAGCAGTACATAAATTTTAACAGTACATAAATGATAACAAATATTAACAAAAAATTATGATTTGTAGATCTAGAGGGGGCTAGGATAACAAATATTAACAGTACATAAATAGTTTTAGCAATACAAAAAATTTAAACAGTACATAAATGATAACAAATATTAATAGTACATAAATCTCAAAATTTTAACAGTAAAAAAAATATTAACAACAAATATTGACAAAAAAATAGTTACAAAAAATTATGATTTGTAGATCCAGAGGGGGCTAGGACTTAAGTCTCAGATCTGGAGTCCGAAGTCTCGAAATTCGGATGTCAAAGCTCCAAGATCTGTAGATCCACGGTCAGATCTATAGATCCACAGGATTTAGACTTCAGATCTGTAGATCCACACGATTCAGGCCTCAGATCTGTAGATCCACAGTCAGATCTGTAGATCCACGATGATCGGAGGCTGTCAGAAGAGAGAGACTGAGAAGAGGCGGTGAGAGGCTGAGAAGAGAGGCGGAAGGGAGCGGCGGTGAGAGGCTGAAGAGACTAGAGAGGCGGAAGGGAGCGGCAGAACTAACTAGGGTTTCTTTCTCTCTCGAGAGAACATAAAAAATAGAAGGGAGCGGCGCAGCTCAGCGGCTGCCTGTGAGAGAGAGGAGAGTGAATGAGAGAATGGGAGGAGAGAGAGTGAAAGTTAGATTTTATACTTAAGGATTTTATGAGGGTATTTTGGTAAATGTACATAGCTATTCGGTTTTAAACCGAACCCGAATTCATTAACCGAACCCGAACCCAATAACCGAATTAATAGGTTTCAGAAACCGAACCCGACCCGTTTTGGTTTTGAACCAAATAGCTTATTCGATTTGGTTTGGTTCGGTTTTCGATTTAAAACCTATTAATGCTCAGCCCTATCCAGAGTTGCACCGAGACAAATATATTCTATTACACGACATGAAGATGAGAAGAACAAGTCTACAATGAAGTCAATATACAATGCCCTATCTAATTCGAATGCCATTCAAACGAAATCAAGAATGGCGATGCAAGAAGTGCTGAAGTTGCTTGCCGATAATCATTATGGTGAGTACCATAGAAGACATAACCAGAGTAATGAAGTAATTTTACTCTTTTGGGCTCATCCCGATTGCACACATTTGTTTAGGTCTTTCGTCGACATGTTAGTCCTTGATTGCACGTACACGACCAATAAGTTCAAGATGCCTCTCTTTCATGTTGTGGGCTTCACCTCTACCTAGAAAATATTTTTAGTTGCTTTTTGCTTCATGAAGAGTAAGAAACTTGAAGACTACACATGGGCGTTGGAGAAACTGAAAATACTTTACACCGGTCTTAGACAACCATCTGTTCTTGTTACTGACAAAGACTATGCTAATAGGTACAGGATACCAGTTGTACTTATTTTGTCGGGTATTAGCAATACATTCTTTCCGATGTGCGCTCCTCCGGTAGAGCACAGACGATCTAACCTATGTACTATAGGTCAAATCGGGAAATACTTCGTCATACTAACAATGATCGGTCATTCTCCGATTCCTCCACCTTCAACAATTTGGTACAAATTGGCACCGGTTGTCACCTCCGTTTTCTGTTATACGTATTTCTAGTATACGTGTACGGAATCCCGACCCGTAGTTAGACTTGTCTTACTTAGCTTGATCCTGGTTTAATCTTGCCTTGGTTTATTATTGGGTTCATCCTGGTTCGGCTTGGTATTTTTGGTTGGGCTCGGTTTGTTAGGACTTGGCCCAACATGCTAAACCCCCTCTTTATAGGCCAGCAACCCCTTTCTCTCTCCTCATTCACTTCTTTATTTACTTCTTCTTCTTCCTCCATTAACTCTCTCCACCTACGAAGAGCCCTAGGCAAGTGCAACTTGCTTCACGGAGGAACTCAAATTTTGTTGTTCCATTGTCTTTCTCACGAGATTCTAAGACACTTTAGTACTTAGCATTTTTAATTTCTATGGTTTATTTCATGTAGATCTAAGTTTGTTGTATTTTTGGATTTCTTGGTTTTGATCTACCAAATCTTGTTATTTTCAAGTTTTGATTCTTCCATGTTATAGAGAATTTCGTCCTACCCCATTTTGATCTATGGAAGTCCGGATTTTGACCTTAAATGAAGGATTATCGGAGCTTGGAAGCCATGGCTTCCATGGTTCTTCTTCTCGGATCTTTGGAGAAGAAGAACAGTCTCATGTGGCACCCTCATGCGGCCAATCTCATACGGCACCCTCATGCGGCCAGTCTTATGCGGCAACCCTCATGCGGCACCCTCATGCGGCCAGCCTCATGTGGCAACCCTCATGCGGTCAGCCTCATGCGGCAACCCTCATGCGGCCAGCCTTATGCGACAACCCTCATGTCGCCAGCCTTATGCGGTAACCCCATACGGCCAGTCTTTTGCGGCAACCCTCATGGCAGGGTTATGTTTTGGACGTGGCATGATTTCAATATTGGCATGACTTTTACATGAATACCACATGATAATGTAGGGATAGAACATGATGGTGACCCGTCGTGGTGCACGATTGACAAGTAACATGACATGATAGTGGCCTGTCGTGGTGCACTCTTGATAAGGAAACCTAACAAGATAACCTCGATAAGCTGTTGTGACGGCTAGCATGACATGACAAGAATGAATGGCCTGGACACCGTGGACGATTGTGTTTGTACAAATGAACCAGTATTGTCTTGCATAATGTCTAGGGCAGGGACCCCTGAGTACCACGGTCAGGGGTACCTACTGAAACTGACTAAAGCTAATAACTAGAATAAATCTAGTAGTCATGAAGAGATTTTCCAGCTACAGGCAATCCCGTTATCTGGGTACCCCATCATAGAATCTGTAGCCTGCCGTCGAGTAGGGCACATTTCCAGCACTTTGTCATGTGTTGCACCCACCAAGCTGCTTAAGGGTACAAGCGTTTCTTGGACGATGTACCCTCATGAACTCAACCCTAATTGCGTCTGGATAACCTGGATAGTCTGCAGGGCTTGTGACTGTTGGAACATCTCATTGCATCTTGTTAGTAACTAGGCCTGTGATAACCCTAGTTAGTTAAAGTATCAAGCCATACTTATTGCTTGGCCGTGAATGTTGGATATAGAATCTATCCAGTCTAAGCCTTGTCTTGTTCCAGTACCTGGCTACTTCAGAATATGAATGTTTACCTTATTAATAACCGATCGGAATAATTTCTTATCCTCTTGGCATTTATTGTTCTATTTAAATTTTGTAAAACCCCTTATAATTTAAAGGAATATTTAAATTATTTTTGGATTTTATTTAATTCTAATTTATTTTTATCTTATTTATATTATATAAAAGGACTATAGCCATGGTTGAGTTTGAATATGCAAGACGACTAGAAAGTATGACATGCCTAGTATAGTCGGGTGCTTTAACTAGTATGCTATCCATGTTAGGAATGCCATGGTCATATTGTAATATTTTGCATGTTAACCATTCAAATTATGGCACAAGTTATATTTTTATTTAATTAATTAGTTAAGAAAGCCATTATGATTTTTTAGGAGACCCGGTTGCACAAAACCTTTCCAAACCTCTTCCAAGCCAAACCCAACCCTATGTAGGCATGTTGGGCATTAATAATTATATTTATTTGTATTTAATTCAAATTTTGTAGTGTAATTACATAGATAGAATTAAATAGTTCTATATTAGGAAACCCCTTTTTAAATCCTCAATCCAATCAACTTGCCAACTCACCAAACAACCAAATCATGCCAAGTGGACCCCCACCATGATAATTTTGGCCAAGCAACCCCACCATGGCCGAATGCATCAAATTAAATAGAATTTAAATCCTAGATTGCTTAAAATTTATTTAAGGATACGTTTAAATATACCAACTTATCCCAAATCTTAACCAAATCCAAATCTGTCTCTCCCTCACCTTTGGCCGACCAAAACCCCTCTCCCTCTCCATAATTTCGGCAGAAACAAACTCCCCATAGCCTCAATACATCATCTCCTCTATTGCACACCTCTCCATCCTTCACAAAAACTCATCTCCTCCACCATACATCCCCGAAACCCCTCAAAACAAACCCTAAAATCTCCATCTCCCCCATCCAATCCACTATAGCCATTATCAACTCTTCTATACTCACCAAGAGAGGATTAGCAAGCGAGGATAGCAGAAAAGATTGGAGCTTTGGTGAAGAGAAGTCATCATCACCCTTTCTAGCAAGGATCTTTGGTAAGAACCCTAATCTTTTCTTCTAAAAACCTTTGCTAAAATTGTAACGCCCCAGTCCCAAAATACGTAGGACTAGGAACGTAGACATGCCAGCTATATACATACGAAGTATACTCCAATATATAAAAACCTCGTATGAATACATAAGCTGTAAAATGCAGTAGAACCACAACAAACTAATCTCATCCACAAAATGAAAGAATAAAAGATGTCATATAATGATAATGAATTGTCTTGATACAATATGTTGGGTGGAGACAAATCCACTACCAACAAAATAAAAGAAATACATGATATACAAAAGAATGATTTTGGCGAGCGAAGTGAAGACGATCAAGTGCAATCATCCTCGAAGAGATAGAAATGATCATGGCCACGACTAGAACACCTGTGAAAGACAAGAGCACACACCTGACGAGATAACCAGTTCCTTAGTGGGACGTAATAAGACACATAATATCATGCCATATAAACTAAATAAATATTGCTCAAATAAATAAGTCAATTGAATTATAACATGGTCCAATACACACATATTGAACTAGCTTACCATCCCCCCAACCAAACAAGGACATGAGATGGTAAACTAATTCATGGTGACGTATCTTTCCATGCTATGAATCTAATATGGTATCCGGACCCCAACAAGGTTCAATACCTTCTCATCGAAGTAGTAAGTCACACCTACAACCAAACAAGGACAAGATGTGACGAACTAATCCGCGACAAGTTATTGTTTCAAGCCACGGTCAGATACAAGTACCCAAACCAAAAGTACTCGTACCTAACGGATAAAGGTGCCTAACCATTCTAAGTGAAATATAGTTAAGAACAATCCTTCCTACGCATGGGCCCTGGCTAAATAGGATCGGCGTAGTCCCCCTTGGGGTACCAGAGGCCCAATCAGTAAGAGCATAACGTTCCGTAGAACGCCAGTGGCCGTCAGTAATCATGGATCATCAGCCCCGTATCTCCAGCGGAGAATCTGGGTCACGAGGGAAAGTGCATCGAAGCCCATACACTAAGGAATCGTCCTCCCCGCCCAATGCCTACTATGTTGTATCCACAACAGAAAACCACTATAACCGCTAAGTCAAAATAGCATGCAATCTCTATTAGCGGTTATTCCTATCGTACGGCTTGTAGGTACTGGTGGCCAGCCAATCACGCATGTCCGTATTCTACATGCAACATACAACTTCGTGGCACAACGTGTCAAGGCCAATGAATGCAATACACAAAGGTGGTCCCTTAAATCTAGGTTTAATATGTAAAAAACTAATACATAGCAAGAAATATAAATGAACAGTAAATTCTAACAGGTTATGCCATGTATCACAGTTTATTTACATAAAGAAAATAATGAATAATGCATGAAATATGAGCTAAAATAAATAAACAGCAAATGGCAAGGTATCTTGCCTGGTAGTGCGCCTGGTGTGCTGCAAGGATCAATGTGGCTCGAACTGCGACTTTGGTGTAATAATTATACAAGATGACCTCTGATGGTAGCACGGACAGTTCCATCGGGTCCAGAAGGGTCAAGTTAGTTAGGGTGGACATAAGGTAGTATGGAATTGATAAAGGAATAGAAAAGATGGGCTGAATCACGAGATGGAGAAAGATCGTAGGAAGTCAATAATATATTTAGTTTTAGAAAATATTTTATGATACTTAAAATATAAATTTTTAGTCAAAATATGTTTTTCAAGCAATTACTCGAAAATTGAAAGTCATTTTAGGGCGAACTCTAAGTTTGTCAAAATAGGATTTCTAGGTAGAAAATTATATTTTCTTAGTTAAAAATAATTATTGATAAATATTTAAAAATCTAGAAAACAAGTTTAGGACTAAAACCTAACTTTGTCAAAGTAAAATTTTATGGGTAAAAACTATACTTTTTAAAATACCACAAAATAATATAGCAATTATATGTAGGACTTCTAACGGAAAATTTAAAGATAACTATAGGGTCCACGCCAAATATCATATTTGAAATATGCCTAATTTTGAAAATATTACTTATGGGTATAACAATAATAATATAAATGATAATAATAATAATAATGCTATAATTACTAAAGATTAATACTAAGTGTATGTACATACATATATACAACTATAGATCATAAATATAAACCATAGTGCTATTATATAAATGATAGAAAAACTAATAATAATAGCAAAAATAATGATACTAATAATAATAATAATAATAATAATAATAATAATAATAATAAATCAAAAATATCTACTGCTTCCTTTCTCTTTAAGGAGACAGTGCAGAGAGAGTGGTAAGAGAGGAAAAAACGAGTGCGGGAGAGAGGATCGAGAGGCGGAGGGAGCGGAGATCGGCGGAAGACAGGGGCTAGGCTCGGCGCCGGCCAAGGCAGAGGGAGCTCGGCTCAGGCGGGGTTTGGCGGACGGGCGCGGCGAGGATCGAGTGGTGCGGTGGTGTTCCGGATGGGATAGGAGGCGGCGGGGAAGTCGAAGAGATGAGGGGACGGCTCGGGCGACGCAGGAGGGTTTTGGGGAAAATTGGGAGCGAGGGATCGGAGAAGCTCCGGCGGTTGAGGGTTTCGGTCGGGCCACCGGGAGAGGGTCCGCTCGGCTGGTGGGGAAGTCGGAGGGCGGATCTAGTCTCGACGGAGTCCGGCGACGCGGGCTGACCCTGGGCGAGGCGGAACGAAACTTGACGCCGGTCTTAAGGTCGTGGCTAGGGATTTGGTCGGAGAAGGAGGGCTTGGCTCCACCACAGACGGCGGCGCTCGAGGCTGGACCAATTCTGGCGCCTCATGGAAGAGAAACTCTATGACCAGGTCGACATCGGAGTCATCGGCGAGGGCCGCCAGAGGAGCGCACACACCGTTGGCTCGATCGTCGTGCGAGGCGAGTACGACCATGGCAGGAGGGGTTTGGTGATGTCGGCCCAAACATAGTAAGGTCACGCGGAACGCGATGTGGCCAGGTGAGTGCTGGTGTCTGGGTCGGTAATGGCAAGGCTGGTGGCCGTGGTGGTACTGGAAGGACAAGGAAAAAAACTTGTCAAGGTGGCATAGCAGTGGCGGCCGGGCCCGAGGCGGAGGTCTCGGCTGTTGATGGCGTGGCGGTGGTGGCTAGGTTCGAGGCGAAGGTCTTGGCTGTCACTAGCGAACATGGAAGGGGACGGGGTTATGCGGATAGCGGTGGAGGGGAGCAAAGTCGGCTGGAGAGTTGGACAAAGAGGAGACGGCCGGAATAGGAAAGGAGCAGGCTGGTCTTGGCCAGGCTGTCGTGGCCGAATATGGGACTTCGATCAGTGTCGAGGATTTGTCATGTCGGAGTTGGCCAGGATTTGGTGGCCGATGGTAGTTTGGAAGACAGGGATTAGGGTTAAGGTCGTGTCGGGGTTGGCGTGTCCTACGAGGCATAAGACGGAAAAAGGTTATATGGAATAGAATCGTGTCCGGTATGTGGACACGAAGAAGATGTAACTTGTAATAGTAGTGGAAATAGTGGAAAAGAATATGGACATGGACACGATGCACACATGATGGAATTGGTGGATGGATGGCTATGGTGGTGTTTGAGAAGTTTATGGAGGAGTACCAGCCTATTTATAGGATGTGAAAATTCCCAATTGGATAAGTTAGGAAAAGATTTAAATCCCCTTTTAGATAATTCATAATTTAATTTAAAATCAATCCAAATCCAAATACCAATTATAATTCCAATTTAAATCTAATTAAATTCTATCTTTTATTTTAAAATCAAATAAGATAAATCAAATTCCAAATATAGATATTAATTTACTATTTAAAACATATCCATAAATCAAATCAAGATTTAATTTGCCATAATAATTTCAAAATATGTTTTCCAAAAATATTATAATAATAATTTTGAAAATATATTATTATTTAAAAATAAACTTAGTAAAATATTTATGAAATATATATGTAAGCACAAATAATGTATACATGATTATGCTTTTCTTAGTATACAATAAAATATTATTTATAATTAAATACTGCTAAAGATAAAAGGCTTTTTATAGCAAGAATAATAATTATATATATAATATTTTGAGAGTATATAATAAAATAGAAAAAAATATTTTTCTAAAATATGTATGCTCGCACATATTCGCACTCGACGAGCAAAAAAAATGAAATCTTGCGCGTGACGTACAATACGTTATTGAGACGTATAAATACAAGAAAAAGATAAGTCAGCACCAATTTATTTCAAAAAAAATTTAGTAGAAATTTAGGGATTTTACATCCTACCCAACTTAAAAGAATTTTGTCCTCAAAATTAAGAATTTGGAGGGGGGTGAGAAGGCACAACGGTAGATAGAAGGGTTCCTTAAAGAAGTTTATACGGTCGTAGTTTAGGTTGAGGATATGATTAAGAGACGATTGTAATCACTATTAAATTCAAGTGATTAGAAAGTCAGATTGTAGATTTAGGGTCGAGGGAAAGGTCGTGTAGTTCAAGACAAAGATATAGTTACATTGGGTGGTAATGGTGATAGGACAGTTAGGGGAAGTTCTAGTATAACACCTTCGTCCTTCTAAAATAGGTGAAGGCGAAAGCAATAAGGAGTTCAAAAGACGATATTATCGAGTACGAATACGTGGTTCAAGGACGACCAAAAAAATTCAAAAGGAGTTGCCAAGGCAGTCGCGGATGGGACTCTAGAGGACAAGTTTAGCTATGTCCCCATCAACGTAGAACGATAGATAAAAGCGAACCAAAGTGCACTCGGTTGATCAGACCATTATGCACCGGTTCTGATTAGACAATCTGTTAGTGGAGGCCTCCAATAACTTATGTCATGAACAAGCTTGATAAATAATTTAGCTTGCAAAAACTAAGCTACATTAGCATAATTAGTTTAGATAGTAAAAAATATAGGCACGATGGTAGATGAATAAAAATAAATATGAATAGTCTAAGAGTCATAAGGATCTAAGTCTTGTTTATTCCTATACCATCATTCTACGATTTTATTGACCAAGGCTTGGTTGACCAAATGGGTTAAATCCCTCTAGTCTCTATGGTCTAGATAATCCTATTTGTATTCTCCTTAATGGTCAAGGGTGTCAGGTCGTGGGGTATTCTACCCAACTTAAAAAATTAAACTAAGGGTGTTTGGGACATCTAACTAGTAGAGTCATTCTCTTGCAAGCACGAAAGAAAGATAAGAATAATGATAGAAGGAATCAAGCAAGATGCAATCGATGAGTCGAACGGTAGATAAAATCTAGGAAAAAGGTCAAGTATGTGGAAGAGATCCTAGACGTCTAATCTTATTCGCAGGCTTGCTTGGTTCGGTAAAGTAACCACACAATTTATCCAGACCTGCATGGGCCACCACAAAAACATGTAACGTCCTAGTCCCAAAATACGTAGGACTAGGAATGTAAACATGCCAGCTGTATACATACGAAGTATACTCCAATATATGGAAATCTCGTATGAATATATAAGCTGTAAAATGCAGTAGAACCACAACAAACTAATCTCATTCACAAAATAAAAGAATAAAAAATGTCATATAATGATAACGAATTGTCTTGATACAATATGTTGGGAGGAGACAAATCCACTACCAACAAAATAAAAGAAATACATGATATACAAAAGAATGATTTTGGTGAGCGAAGCGAAGACGATCAAGTGCAATCATCCTCGAAGAGATAGAGATGATCATGGCCACGACTAGAACACCTGCGAAAGACAAGAGCACACACCTGGCGAGATAACCAGGTCCTCAGAGGGACGTAACAAGACACATAATATCATGCCATATAAACTGAATAAATATTGCTCAAATAAATAAGTCAATTAAATTATAACATAGTCCAATACACACCTATTGAACTAGCTTACCATACCCCCAACCAAACAAGGACAGGAGATGGTAAACTAATTCACGGTGACGTATCTTTCTACGCTATGAATCCAATATGGTATCCGGACCCCAACAAGGTTCAATACCTTCTCATCGAAGTAGTAAGTCACACCTACAACCAAACAAGGACAAGATGTGACGAACTCATCCGCGATAAGTTATTGTTCTAAGCCACGGTCAGATACAAGTACCCAAACCAAAAGTACTCGTACCTAACGGATAAAGGTACCTAACCGTTCTAAGTGAAATGTAGTTAAGAACAATCCTTCCTACGCATGGGCCCTGGCTAAATAGGATCGACTTAGTCCCCCCTTGGGGCACCAGAGGCCCTATCGGTAAGAGCATAACGTTCCGCAGAACGCCAGTGGCCGTCAGTAATCATGGGTCATCAGCCCCGTATCTCCAGCGGAGAATCCGGGTCACAAGGGAAAGTGTATCGAAGCCCATACGCTAAGGAATCGTCCTCCCCGCCCAATGCCTACTATGTTGTATCCACAACAGAAACCTCTATAACCGCTAAGTCAAACTAGCATGCAATCTCTATTAGCGATTATTCCTATCGTACGGCTTGTACGTACTGGTGGCCAGCCAATCATGTACGTCCGTATTCTACATACGACACAACTTCGTGGCACAACGTGTCAAGGCCAATGAATGCAATACACAAAGGTGGTCCCTTAAATCTAGGTTTAATATGTAAAAAACTAATACATAGCAAGAAATATAAATGAACATCAAGTTCTAACAGGTTATGCCATGTATCACAGTTTATTTGCATAAAGAAAATAATGAATAATGCATGAAATATGAGCTAAATTAAATAAACAGCAAATGGCAAGGTGTCTTGCCTGGTAGTACGCCTGGTGTGCTGCAAGAACCAATGTGGCTCTAACTGCGACTTTGGTGCAACAATTATGCAAGGTGACCTCTGATGGTGGCACGGAGAGTTCCATCGGGTCCAGAAGGGTCAAGTTAGTTAGGGTGGACATAAGGTAGTATGAAATTGATAAAGGAATAGGAAAGATGGGCTGAATCACGAGATAGAGAAAGATCGTAAGAAGTCAATAATATATTTAGTTTTAGAAAATATTTTATAATACTTGAAATATAAATTTTTAGTCAAAATGTGTTTTCAAGCAATTACTCGAAAATCGAAAGTCATTTTAGGGCGAACTCTAAGTTTGTCAAAATAGGATTTTTAGGTAGAAAATTATATTTTATTAGTTAAATATTTACAAATCTAGAAAACAAGTTTAGGACTAAAACCTAACTTTGTCAAAGTAAAATTTTATGGGTAAAAACTATACTTTTTAAAATACCACAAAATAATATAGCAATTGTATGTAGGACTTCTGACGGAAAATTTAAAGATAACTATAGGGTCCACGCCAAATATCATATTTGAAATATGCCTAATTTTGAAAATATTACTTATGGATATAACAATAATAATATAAATGATAATAATAATAATAATAAAGCTATAATTACTAAAGATTAATACTAAGTGTATGTACATACATATATACAACTATAGATCATAAATATAAACCTTAGTGCTATTCTATAAATGATAGAAAAACTAATAATAATAGCAAAAATAATGATACTAATAATAATAATAATAAATCAAAAATATCTACTGCTTCCTTTCTCTTTAAGGAGACAGTGCAGAGAGAGTGGTGAGAGAGGAAAAAATGAGTGCGGGAGAGAGGATCGAGAGGCGGAGGGAGCGGAGATCGGCGGAAGAGAGGGGCTAGGCTCGGCGCCGGCCAAGACGGAGGGAGATCGGCTCAGGCGGGGTTTGGCGTACGGGCGCGACGAGGATCGAGTAGTGCGGTGGTGTTCCGGACGGGAAAGGAGGCGGCGGGGAAGTCGGAGAGATGAGGGGACGGCTCGGGCGACGCAGGAGGGTTTTGGGGAAAATTGGGAGCGGGGGATCGGAGAAGCTCCGGCGGTTGAGGGTTTCGGTCGGGCCACCGGGAGAGGGTCCGCTCGGCTGGTGGGGAAGTCGGAGGGCGGATCTAGTCTCGACGGAGTCTGACGACGCGGGCTGACCCTGGGCGAGGTGGAACAGAACTCGACGCCGGTCCTAAGGTCGTGGCTAGGGATTTGGTCGGAGAAGGAGGGCTTGGCTCTGCCACAGACGGTGGCGCTCGAGGCTGGACCAATTCTGGCACCTCACGGAAGAAAAATGCTATGATCGGGTCGACGTCGGAGTCATCGACGAGGGCCGCCAGAGGAGCGCACACACCGTTGGCTCGATCGCCGTGCGAGACGAGTATGACCATGGCAGGAGGGATTTGGTGATGTCGGCTCGAACATAGTAAAGTCGTACGGAACGTGACGCTGGCCAGGTGAGTGCTGGTGTCTGGTTCGGTAATGGCAAGGCTGGTGGCCATGGTGGTGCTGGAAGGACAAGGAAAAAAAAACTTGTCAAGGTGGCATAGCAGTGGCGGTCGGGCCCAAGGCGGAGGTCTCGGCTGTTGATGGCGTGGCGGTGGTGGCTGGGTTCGAGGCGGAGGTCTTGGCTGTCACTAGCGAACATGGAATGGGACGGGGCTGTACGGATGGCGGTAGAGAGGAGCAAAGTCGGCTGGAGAGTTGGACAAAGAGGAGACGGCCGGAATAGGAAAGGAGCGGGCTGGTCTTGGCCAGGGTGTTGTGGCCGAATATGGGATTTCCGTCAGTGTCGGGGATTTGTCATGTCAGAGTTGGCCAGGATTTGGTGGCCGATGGTAGTTTGGAAGACAGGGATTAGGGTTAAGGTCGTGTCGGGGTTGGCGTGTCCTACGAGACATAAGACGGGAAAAGGTTATGTGGAATAGAATCGTGTCCGGTATGTGGACACGAAGAAGATGTAACTTGTAATAGTAGTAGAAATAGTGGAAAGGAATATGGACATGGACACGATGCACACATGATGGAATTGGTGGATGGATGGCTATGGTAGTTTTTGAGAAGTTTATGGAGGAGTACCTGCCTATTTATAGGATGTGGGCATTTCCAATTGGATAAGGATTAGGAAAAGATTTAAATCCCCTTTTAGATAATTCATAATTTAATTTAAAATCAATCAAATCCAAATACCAATTACAATTCCAATTTAAATCTAATTAAATTCTATCTTTTATTTTAAAATCAAATAAGATAAATCAAATTCCAAATATAGATATTAATTTACTATTTAAAACATATCCATAAATCAAATCAAGATTTAATTTGCCATAATAATTTCAAAATATGTTTTCCAAAAATGCTATAATAATAATTTCGAAAATATATTATTATTTAAAAATAAACTTAGTAAAATATTTATGAAATATATATGTAAGCACAAATAATGTATACATGATTATGCTTTTCCTAGTATACAATAAAATATTATTTATGATTAAATATTGCTAAAAACAAAAGGCTTTTTATAGCAAGAATAATAATTATATATATATATATATATATATATATATATATATATATATATATATATATAAAAAAAAAAAAAAAAAAAAAAATATATATATATATATATATATATATATATATATATATATATATATATATATATATATATATATATATATATAATATTTTGAGAGTTTATAATAAAATAGAAAAAATATTTTTCTAACATATGTATGCTCGCACATATTCGCACTCGACGAGCAAAAAAAATAAAATCTTGCGCGTGACGTACAATACGTTATGAGACGTATAAATACAAGAAAAAGATAAGTCAGCACCAATTTATTTCAAAAAAAATAGTAGAAATTTAGGGGTTTTACAAAAATTCTGTAGAAAATATGTTATTAATTCTGTAGAAATCATATTTTGATGGCTTTTTCTTAGTTATAATCATCCATAACGATTTCATAAAATATAGGCTTAATACTCATGTGCCGGTAGGATCAAAATTAACCCCATTGTAAAGGAACTATGAGTTATTGGTGGATATTTTCGAAACTAAATTTTATGTATGTTCATATACATAAATTAGGATTTTTAAGTATTTTTCCACAATTTTAGCAACTCAAATCTGGTCGAGAAAATTGTAGGTCAAAACTAGCTAATTTCGGGTAACCGGCTGACCTAGAATGTCCCAAACTTGTAGTATAACTCAACCCTTGTACCTATGATATTATTCGATGAAATTATTATTCGATGAAATAAATTCCTTTATTTTTGTTTAAAATAAAATTTTGGTTATTTTAGCAATTTTGAGTCATTAACTATTGTCACGACCCGCTACCCAAATTGTTGGGCCGGGTCGAGTCATGTCCAGCCTACGCTTGAGATAAAGCGTAGTAAGCTGTTCTAAATACAACAAGGAAGACTAAAATGTGCTAACAGTTCTATATGTAAAGAAGAGTCATAAGTGCTCCAAACACAAAAGTCATCTCATAGAATAGTAAGTCCAAGTACAAGTTCGAAATGTAAAACTGGATACAGGTCCAGATACAAAATACGTAGTCTAATACATGACTACACTAAATATCCCGAGCAACTACACAAACTAGACGAGTTTCTCTGCAGGTACATCCTCGTAAGACAAAGCCTGGTCCCCGGCAGTATCTCCATAATACGAGTCACAGAGCAACTCCTCCTCAGTAAAGATACCTACAACGTTATCCTATCAGGACGGGAGCAAGCACTGATTATAACAAACTAGCATATGAAAGATAGAAATGAACATAAGAGGAATAAACTGGAAACATGGCATCACAGAATCTATCTTGGCAAGGACACATATGTCATAGAGACAGATGTATATGTAATGTTTAAAACTGTAGCAGGTACGTGATCGTTAATAGGTGTACAATGTACTGTGGTACATATGAATAAAATGTACATACATACAAGTCTACATGCATAGGTGTACCTCTGTAACACCCAGTTTTCCAGAAGAGGGTAATTTTAAAATTTTATAATTATAATTATTATTTAATGGTATTTATTTCATGTTATGATTTTTAGTGATTTTTAATTATTTTTAAACTATTTAAATTCATGACTTATGATTTGGTGTCTTGCTAGTGTTCACTTCCAGACTGAGGGGTATTTTAGTCATTTTTGTAATTTTAAGAATTATTTGGGATTATTAATTATTATTTAGATTTAATAGAATTTATTTGAATTTATGAGAATTTTTAGGAATTATTTTGAATTTGTTTGGACTGGGTTGACTTTGACTAGTTTTGACCCTTGTAGACCAACCTAGAAGCTAACCCTAGTTAGTATGGACTTGGTTAGGTTATATGACTCTAGTCTAACCTAAGCTAATCCTTGGGTAGGTCATTAGACTCGAGTTAGCACTAGGATTTAGAAAGTCACAAGTCATGGTTTGTGATTTAGAACCTTTATTAAATCATTTAGCTCATAGACTTGTGGTTGGGCCCAAAGCCCAAGACAAATTCCAAAACCCTAAGCCTTAGACTAAGTGGCCAGCCACCATATCATCATTGGGAACACCACCCTATTTATACTCTCCTATTTTTAGGGTTGCCTCCTTCTTAGGAAAGCTCAAGTTAGAAAGACAAGGTTTGTTTCCTATTTTAATTAATCCCTAGAACTCCATTTCTCTTCCTTTTTATTCTAATCTCTTCCAATAGGTTCTGATACCTCTATTCTTGCTGTCATTGAAGTTTCATCTCAGTTTGTTGTGGATTTGTTGGATTGGGACATCAAGGAGAAAAGCTCAAGAGAAGGGGGTTTTTCTTGAAATTTCAAGTATAGGTAACTTCCTCATTCCTTAATGAAATTTCATTTTGTCTTCATCATTAGGAAGCCCTAGGAGTCCCCTAAGTGTATGTATTGGTGTCGTGTCGGGTTTCATGAGTTTTGTGTCCATTTGGACATGTATCAAGGATGTGGCCTAGGTGTTTGTAGAAATGCCACATAGGATTCAATTTTCGATTTTTGTAAAACTAATTACATAGGTTTGTAGATCTAGGTGTGTGTATGAATGTTTGTGAAGGATGTTTGGTTATTTCGTGTCTGTGTTGGGTGCTATTTGGTTTGGACACGGCTGTTCACACACTGGCCTGATTCTGTTCAGTCCCCTGCTACTCGAGGGGTCGTACTCGTTGGACACGACGACTCAGGTCATGCCACTTAGCGTGGGCCAAGGGGCCATGACTGACATGAGGTCCTCCAAGTTGGAGACGATCTCGTGTCATGTCGGACACACACTTGACCCCGCAAGGGGATTCCACTGCACTGTTTCACGCGAACAGCAGCTCCTGACACGGGCTTCGTATCCCTCGTGGACATGTCGTGATGACGTGTCAGGGACACGAAGGTGTTGCCCTATGTTGGGCGAACACGAGGACACGAGCACAGGGCCTCATGTGTCTTGTGTCGTATGCACGAGGCCACGACACGCGTGTACGATACTGTTTTCCTGTGTTTAGTTTCTGTTAATTTCACTGTGTTTAATCCTAGTTTAAATTGTTTAATTCATGTTTAAATTACTAATTAAGATCCTAGACATGTTTAATGATCCCTGTTAATTGAAATTTCACATTAGTTTGGGTTGTTTGTGTATTGATTGGGGAATTCCCTCAATCTCTGATACACAGTATTCTCAAATTGAATCCCTGAGTTTAAGTTACATTCAAACCATTGCAATTGATCAATTTCTATGTTTAAACTCACTTACACATGTATTAGATCACTGTTAATTTAGTAGCATGATAGGTTGTGATAAATGTTATGATACCTGTTTTAGTTTCAGAGTTCTAGTTTATGGGTTTCAGTTTTTTTTTCTAAGTATCTATTTATATTAGTTAATTTTCATATATGTAGTATACATAGGTACATATAACCAGTTGGTTTTGGAATGGATGAAATATCTGATGCATAGGTTGGATGACTGTGGTTCAGTTCATATTGAATTGAACTGACAGTTATGAATTCCTGAGATTTCCCTCACTATCATGACACAAGTTCATCCACACACACATTATGTTTAAGCTAACTGTTTTATGATCATGCCTTCACCCTCTTCCTAAACCCTGTTTCCAGAGATGCAGCACACCTATCACTCTTGCACTACAACCCCACCCACAAATACATGTATCTGTGCTATTACCTACTGCCTCAGATTTTCACTGAACTCACCCTATCTATGTGCAACATATCCACACTCATATGACACTTTACGCACAGGTTCCCACATCCAGTTCACTAACACATATGCCCACACACCTATACATGAGAACCTAGGATTTCTGATTTCCTTTTATGGTATGCACTGTTTCAAGTGAACTGAGTTAATTGAATGTTTCATTTACTTCCTTACCTGAGAATGTGTTTAACCCACTGTTTAGCTGGAAATGAGTTCAGGATTTGAGATTGTATCTAATATCTGAGATTCGTTCCTTTCATTGCAATATTGTTCCTATTAAAACTGAGCTGTGGTTTCACATTGGGAATTTGACTTGGGTTGAACTAATTTCCAGGGTGAACAGTCCCCATACAGGGGACTGTTGGCTGCTGATTGCAGCAGGAATGGGGAAGGGTTTAGCACCTAATGTCAGTCCCTAAACCCTTGTTTCCAGCCCATGACCACCCTACATATAAGTCCTATATACAGTCATGGAAGCCCCTTGAATTCCAGTCCCAAACCCCATCCTTTCACTGTCCTAAAACATTCCCACAGTCCAAGTTTTTACCCCTTGTGGCTGTCCCTTGTTCACTTCATTTCAGCCTAACATTACACCCTAAGCATAGCCTCCCATATCAGTCCTGTACAGTCCCCAATCATCCCAAGACAGTTCCTTGCATACCCTTAAACCCAGCCAATAACCTGTCACAAGACACACACTTTCCTCTCTCTCTTCCACTGTTTTTGTAGTTCCTGCACAATGTCTTTATCTTGCCACACACACACACAGCTACACTCTAACACTCACACACATTGCTACTCTCATGCCTACACACACACACAAGCCTTCCCCCTCTCTATATGCATATGTATATCTATATATATTATGTATGAAATCTAGATGTGTATGTGTGTCAAATGTATAGGTATGTATACCTAAATATATACATTGTATTATGGATATATATGGATACACATATATAGGAATCATATATATGATGATATGTGTGGTGTACCTATAGGTAGCCATATATATATATATATATATATATATATATATATGAGGAAAATGTACCTAAGGTCGACCTTAGGTAAGTTACCTAAGGTCGACCTTAGGTAAGTTACCTAAGGTCGACCTCATTTTCCTCACTTTACAACATTTTTTCTTGAATTTTTTTTATGGGATTCATCTACACCTTATTGATTGGCAACATACCAAATTTCAAGTGATTATAATATTGTTTAGCCCCCTATCTATCCCTTGCAAAATCGACGGTCTAAAACTTTGCTGCTACACCGTCGATTTTGCAAGGGATAGATAGGGGGCTAAACAATATTTTTTTTCTTGAAATTTGGTATGTTGCCAATCAATAAGGTGTAGATGAATCCCATAAAAAAATTCAAGAAAAAAATGTTGTAAAGTGAGGAAAATGAGGTCGACCTTATGTACATTTTCCTCTCTATATATATATATATATATATATATATATATATATATATATATATATATATATATATATATATATATATATATTTTCTATGTGATTTCCATGTGTAGGCCTAGATGTTATATATAGTTGTGTGGTGATATGTATAGATAGCATATGGGTATGTTCTATTAGATTATAATATATACCATTTGTGTATTGATTAGCTATAGAGGATATCTTGGTAGATGTGTCTAGTAGGCTATAGGCTAGATAACCTTGTGTAGAGTTGTGTATTGATAGGCTTGGCATGGTATAGCCTAGATTAGTCTTGATTAACCTAGAATAATCTTGTTGACCTAAATTAGACTTGGTCGACCTAGTTTGACTTCTAGGGTTGACCAGAGTTGACCAAGAGTTGACTTTGGCCTAGATTGGCCTAGAATCATGTAGAATGCATAGTAGGACTTCATTTTACCTTATGGACTTGTTGTGACTTGTGCTGTTCTGATTAGGAGCCAGACACCACTCCTCGGACAGTACTTTCATATCGGACACTCAGATACCAGGTGAGTACATTCTCTGATCGTTTTATACTTGTCACGATTTATATTCTCGTTCTAGATTACTTTTACTTGATGTTGTCACGTTATCATCATGGATTGGTACTATATGGATCTCTTCTTGGGATGTTATCCCCTTAGCGGGCGCATCGGATACTTTATGACATGTGTTTCATGTACATCATGTATTCCTTGCTTCTGCGTTATTCATGTACACTCATATTCTCTCATGTTCTTACATGTACGTCTATGTACTCTCATGTTCTTTTATGTACGCTCATGATTTGCCCATGTGTCTCTTGTATAACTAAAACATCATGTCTGTAACGTAACTTGAATAGATCCTTGTGTATTGATTGTGGGTAGGGGTGAGTATAAATGGTCATATGATTTATCCATCATGTACACTCTGTTACTTCCATGTTTTATCATGTACTACCTAAGCCAATTACATGCCATCTCGTACTCTAAATCACTAGTCACTTACAGTTCTTACTTATCATGTATATATTTCCAGTTATCAAATATCTCTCCTGTTTTTATGTACATCTTTTACAGCGTTTCATGTATCTTATTCTATTGCTTGCTTTATATTTCCTGACATGATATGAACTACATGAGATATATTGTGCTCGCTCCTGTCCTGACTGGACCTGTTAAAAATATTACAGAGGACGAGGAGGAGGCTGGTCTGGATACTTACTACGGGGCAGCCTTAGATGACACATATGAGCTGGACCCTCAGGAGGACCCAGCTCTAGCTGAGGATATCACCTAGATTGCCTAGATTAGATTAGTGAGGCTTAGTTTCTTTTATGTAGCCTTGAGGCATGTTTAGCTAGACTTTATTCTGAGTTCAGAGTTGTATATATATTCTTTCATATTCTGTAGCAGAGTTGTACTTCTGAATATTTGCTGGGATTATCTTAGACTACTTTATCATCTCTGTTTCCTTGAGTTCTATTTCATATCGTGCTATCTCTTCCTTAGTTGTGATTGAGTTTATTACTGCTATGTCACCCCCAATTTGGGGAGTATAAACTGTATAGATAGATATTGTTAGATATATGTTGACCTAGGACAGCGTTCTACCGCCGACACTGCGGCGTAGGCTGGGCGTTGTTACATTCTCGTACCCTCACAGTGGGTGCGGGTCGTAACAACCTCCATACAGAAATGCCGGATAATGGCCTACGGCGCAGTAACATGTAAAATAAAACTTTGCTCGGTACGTATAAGGGGGGCATGATCACGTACTCTACTATCAGTTTCCCCATAACCCAGATTCTAATC
>JANAVB010001995.1:271901-281901 GCA_029216955.1 Iris pallida | reverse complement strand
TCATTCCGAATCTTGAGAGAAAGAGACAGAAGTATGCTAATCAGATGTTGGTGCCTATGCAGGGGGACGAATAGACATACATAGGACGTGAACGACGCGTGAAGTCCCTCATTCTCTCAACTAAGATTTATCTCGGTGAGTTGCTTTAACCGGGCTTGCATTTATTTGTACGCCCTAATAAAAATGATCTCTAGTCCACTCTGGTGCCTTGTCCCTGTGATCAACGATACCTTAATAACAATAGATAAGAAAGATAATGAATGAATCATATGTAAAATGGAACTGTCGCTTGCTTGCTTCAATATGAACTGTATGCTCTTATGAATGGCCTAAAAGAGATAGCTCGGTATGGAAATCACGGCTTGACCGTGCAAGAAGAAGAGAATGGAAATGTTTACAAGTTGCTAGGCTCGTGCATAGTAGAATTATCTGATAGCTGTATTCGTATTGGTTTAGACAACTTGTGCACAAGATGGTAATCTCTCGATCGATTCTGGGGGCACCTGGAGTCGATCGGCCTAGGAGAGAACAGGACACCTGGGGCTAGAAGTCCCCGCAGTAAGAGGGGGTGTCAGTCTATTAGTAGTTGGGCAGGAAGTTCCGATTGCTAGTAATGGGAATACCCATGGACCACAATAGTTAGGTTCCTGCATATAGATAGAGATTTATTGCTAGCCTAACATGTAGAGATGAAAAATAAGTATGCTTTACATATATGCAAATTGTGCTAACCTGTTTTGTGCAGGGATGACTGTCGACGATGGTAAGTTGGTTATGAATTATTCTACTATCATTGTTTCTTATGAATTGTTAAAAAGAACCTAGACAAGTAGAAAAAGCACTAGTAAATATGTAGCTTCACATGTTGAATTAGTGCAGATATTTGTGAGTTTCGGTAAAGAGCCGCTCGCCAGTACATGATGTGTGCTGACCCACGTTGTGGGCATCCTTTTCAGAAAGCAAATGAGACAGGGGAATTTCAAGTGAGGCACTAAAGCTCGTCTAGCCCAGTAGAGCTGCGGACTGCCTCGAAGCTTCCTTTCAATTCCAATCAAGTTTTACGTTTTCATTTCCTTTGAAGGTATCTTTTAATTCCAGCTTGTAATAAAGGGATATCATGTATGGGCATTGTGGCTATTTTCAAAAGAGAGTTTCAAAAGAGAATCATGTAGCCAATATAAGCCACTCTGAGTTTGCAAAGCTTTGTACTTGTATTCCTATCAAGTTTATGAATAAAAAGTATTTCCATTTCAAATCTCTGTGTTCAATATTTGATTTTCTGCAATGAATGGGTGCGTACGTGTGTTTTGCTTGACTAATGGGTGCATGCGTGTGTTTTGCTTGACTAGTTGTTTTTGTGCAGGTACATGGCCTTGTGCAAGCACAACTTAGGCTTGTACGGCATCACGCCTTAGCGTGGACGATCGATCCCGCAGGGATCCAGGCAAGACGGACGACCCTAGCGGGATCGGGACATGACTAAGTGATATCAAAGCACAGCTTTATGTCCTTGGCCTCTTGCAAATATCGTTTTCGAAAAAGCATATAAAGTATTTTGATGGCTTTCAAAAGAGTCCCGATTTTGAGTTATGAAAACCAATGCCCCATACAATAAGTCCATAATATTTTATGAGACTGACAGAAGTTATACTCTTTTGTAGAGAAATGGCCCCTACTCGACCAGCTTCCTCGACAGGTCCAATAGAACGGATCATGACATTATTGGAATTTCAGTGACGAGATAATGAGGAACGAAATCAAATACAACATGCCCAAATAGAGGCCCAAATACAGGCCTTTGAGGCGGCGCTACAGGTGGAACAGTTCTGTCTGAAGAAGGCGTCTAACAAAATATAGTACAGTCGGAATCAGCCCGCCAAGAGATATCACGACGGGGAGAAAAAGACTGACGGAGAAAGGAAGATGGGCGGGGAACAGAATAATAAGCCCGCGTGCACTTTCTACGGTAGGTATGGACACACAAAGGAAGTTTGTCGTTCTGCCAACGGAGAGTGTTTCAACTATGGTCAAAAGGGCCACCATGCTATAAATTGCCAGAATAAGAGAGTTCGGCTGCTGAACAATAGAGATCGTAATGAAGAGCGTGGACAGCTGCTAGGTCCACCGCCGCTCCGAGATAATCCGCACAATCAGCAATTACGAAATGCCAACACGGCAACAGCGCGCGTCTACAATCTCTCCACGTTGCTTGATCCAGAATGCAACACTAATGGAGGTGAGTTTTGTTTCTTAAGTTTTGAGGACAAAACTTTTTCTCAGTGGATTATTATGTAGTGCCCCGCTCCTCGCGGTCCACTATGTAATACCCACGGCTTGCTGACTCGGTCTTGAACTGAGTATCTGGGGAAAACCTTTGCCGGTATCGATTGATCACGGATGAAATGCAATGAACCTTTCCAATTGATGGATTGGCTTCTATTAAAATAAATCCAAGAGTTTTGTTGGATATTTTCTTTCGCTGCTTGGTTTTGATGAATGCGTTTTCGTGTTGGTTTTCGATGATTGGTTTTTATTGTTCGCTTTCATCGCATATCGCATTCATTCCGAATCTTGAGAGAAAGAGACCGAAGTATGCTAATCAGATGTTGGTGCCTATGCAGGAGGACGCATAGACATACATAAGACGTGAACGGCTCGTGAAGTCCCTCATTCTCTCAACTAAGATTCATCTTGGTGAGTTGCTTTAACCGGGCTTGTATTTATTTGTACGCCCTAATAAAAATGATCTCTAGTCCACTCTGTTGCCTTGTCCCTGTGATCAACGATACCTCAATAACAAAAGATAAGAGAAGATAATGAATGAATCATATGTAAAATGGAATTGTCGCTTGCTTGCTTCAATATGAACTGTATGCTCTTATGAATGGCCTAAAAGAGATAGATCGGTATGGAATTCACGGCTTGACCGTACAAGAAGAAGAGAATGGAATTGTTTACAAGTTGCTAGGCTCGTGCATAGTAGAATTATCTGATAGCTGCATTCGCATTGGTCTAGACAACTTGTGCACAAGGTGGTAATTTCTCGATTGATTCTGGGGGCACCTGGAGTCGATCGGCCTAGGAGAGAACAGGACACCTGGGGCTAGAAGTCCCCGCAGTAAGAGGGGGTGTCAGTCTATTAGTAGTTGGGCAGAAAGTTCCGATTGCTAGTAATGGGAATACCCATGGACCACAATAGTTAGGTTCATGCATATAGACAGAGATTTATTGCTAGCCTAACATGCAGGGACGGAAAATGAGTATGCTTTACATATATACAAATTGTGCTAACCTGTTTTGTGCAGGAATGACTGTCGACGATGGTAAGTTGGTTATGAATTATTCTACTGTCATTGTTTCTTTGGAATTGTTAAAAAGAACCTAGACAAGTAGAAAGAGCACTAGTAAATATGTAGCTTCACATGTTGAATTAGTGCAGATATTTGTGAGTTTCGGCGAAGAGCCGCTCCCCAGTACATGATGTGTGCTGACCCACGTTGTGGGCATCCTTTTCAGAAAGCAAAGGAGACAGGGGGATTTCAAGTGAGGCACTAAAGCTCGTCTAGCCCAGTAGAGCTGCGGACTACCTCGAAGATTCCTTTCAATTCCAGTCAAGTTTAAAGTTTTTATTTCCTTTGAAGGTGTCTTTCAATTCCAGCTTGTAATAAAGGGATATCATGTATGGGCATTGTGGCTATTTTCAAAAGAGAGTTTCAAAAGAGAATCATGTAGCCATATAAGGCACTCTGAGTTTGCAAAGCTTTGTACTTGTATTCCTATCAAGTTTATGAATAAAAGAAAATATTTCTATTTCAAATCTCTGTGTTCAATTTTTGGTTTTCTGCAATGAATGGGTGCGTGCGTGTGTTTTGCTTGACTAATGGGTGCGTGCGTGTGTTTTGCTTGACTAGTTGTTTTTGTGTAGGTACATGGACTTGTGCAAGCACAACTTAGGCTTGTACGGCATCACGCCTTAGCGAGGACGATCGATCCCGCAGGGATCCAGGCAAGACGGACGACCCTAGCAGGATCGGGGCGTGACAAAGTGGTATCAGAGCACGGCTTTACGTCCTTGGCCTCTTGCAAATATCGTTTTCGAAAAAGCATATAAAATATTTTGATGGCTTTCAAAAAAGTCCCAATTTTGAGTTATGAAAACCAATGTCCCATACAATAAGTCCATAATATTTTATGATACTGACAGAAGTTATACTCTTTTGTAGAGAAATGGCCCCTACTCGACCAGCTTCCTCGACAGATCCGATAGAACGGATCATGACATTATTGGAATTACAGAGACAAGATAATGAGGAACGCAATCAAATACAACAGGCCGAAATAGAGGCCCAGCAGAAACAGTTGGAGTCCTTAACCCAACTTGTCACTGCGCTTGCGACAAATCGGAATACCATCGCAGCGACCAAACCAATAGGAATGCTCGAGATTGAGCCCGTGGAGGGTGACGAGCCCCAGCCGGCACAAAGGCACCCTTCCTTTCGGCCAAAGGACTTCTTAGACGCGAAACCTCCGGAATTTGAAGGCAGGACGTCACCCGACAAGGTAATGGACTGGATTGATAAAATGGAGAGTCTGTTCACGTTCATGGAAGTTCCAAGTAGCAAGAAGGTAGTTTGTGCCGTTCTGCTTCTACGGATACGGGCAAAGGATTGGTGGAAAGCGAAGAAGCCGGCGCTGCTCACAACGGCTAGAAATGGAAAGATCTCATGGGCCTCATTCAAGAAGGCGTTTCTGGATCAATATCTGCCTCCAGCCATGAGCAAGAAGATGGAGGATGACTTCATCACACTAAAACGGGGGGATATGTCCGTGGAGGACTATGAGTCTGAATTTGCTAAGTTGGCAAATTTTGCTGCAGTGATACTACCCACCGAACAGACTCGCATAAATCGATTTGTTGGAGGTCTGAATGACGACATCCAGTTAAGCGTACTAAATCGAGAATGTGGGTCATATTCTCAGGCCTTTGAGGCGGCGCTACAGGTGGAAAAGTTCTGTCTGAAGAAGGCGTCTAACAAAATACAGTACAGTCGAAATCAGCCCGTCAAGAGATATCACGACGGAGAGAAAAAGACTGACGGAGAAAGGAAGACGGGCGGAGAACAGAATAATAAGCTCGTGTGCACTTTCTGCGGTAGGCATGGACACACAAAGGAAGTTTGCCGGTCTGCCAACGGAGAGTGTTTCAACTGTGGTCAAAAGGGCCACCGTGCTATAAATTGCCAGAATAAGAGAGTTCGACCGCTGAACAATAGAGATGATAATGAAGAGCGTGGGCAGCTGCCAGGCCTACCGTCGCTCCGAGATAATTCGCACAATCAGCAATTGCGGAATGCCAATGCGGCGACAATGCGCGTCTACAATCTCTCCACGTTGCTTGATCCAGAATGCAACACTAGTAGAGGTGAGTTTTGTTTCTTAAGTTTTGAGGACAAAAATTTTTCTCAGTAGGTTATTATGTAGTGCCCCGCTCCTCGCGGTCCACTATGTAATACCCACGGCTTGCTGACTCGATCTTGAACTGAGTATCTGGGAAAAACCTTTGCCGGTACCGATTGATCACGGATGAAATGTAATAAACTTTTCCAATTGATGGATTGGCTTCTATTGAAATAAATCTAAGTGTTTTGTTGGATGTTTTCTTTTGCTGCTTGGTTTTGATGAATGCGTTTTCGTGTTGGTTTTCGATGATTGGTTTTCATTGTTCGCTTTCATCGCATATCGCATTCATTTCGAATCTTGAGAGAAAGAGACCGAATTATGGTAATCAGATGTTGGTGCCTATGCAAGGGGACGCATAGACATACATAGGACGTGAACGGCGCTTGAAGTCCCTCCTTCTCTCAACTAAGATTCATCTTGGTGAGTTGCTTTAAACGGGCTTGCATTTATTTGTACGCCCTAATAAAAATGATCTCTAGTCCGCTATGTTGCCTTGTCCCCGTGATCAACGATACCTTAATAACAAAAGATAAGAGAAGATAATAAATGAATCATATGTAAAATAGAACAGTCGCTTGCTTGCTTCAATATAAACTGTATGCTCTTATGAATGGCCTAAAAGAGATAGCTCGGTATGGAAATCATGGCTTGACTGTGCAAGAAAAAGAGAATGGAAATGTTTACAAGTTGCTAGGCTCATGCATAGTAGAATTATCTGATAGTTGTATTCGCATTGGTCTAGACAACTTGTGCACAAGGTGGTAATCTCTTGATCGATTCTGGGGGCACCTGGAGTCGATCGGCCTAGGAGAGAACAGGACACCTGGGGCTAGAAGTCCCCGCAGTAAGAGGGGGTGTCAGTCTATTAGTAGTTGGGCAGGAAGTTTTGATTGCTAGTAATGGGAATACCCATGGACCACAATAGTTAGGTTCATGCATATAGACAAAGATTTATTGCTAGCCTAACATGTAGGGACGAAAAATGAGTATGCTTTACATATATGCAAATTATGCTAACCTGTTTTGTGCAGGGATGACTATCGACGATGGTAAGTTAGTTATGAATTATTCTACTGTCATTGTTTCTTATGAATTGTTAAAAAGAACCTAGACAAGTAGAAAGAGCACTAGTAAATATGTAGCTTCACATGTTGAATTAGTGCAGATATTTGTGAGTTTCGGCGAAGAGCCACTCGCCAGTACATGATGTGTGCTGACCCACGTTATGGGCATCCTTTTCAGAAAACAAAGGAGACATGAGGATTTCAAGTGAGGCACTAAAGCTCGTCTAGTCCAGTAGAGCTGCGGACTGCCTCGAAGCTTCCTTTCAATTCCAGTCAAGTTTCAAGTTTTCATTTCCTTTGAAGGTGTCTTTCAATTCCAGCTTGTAATAAAGGGATATCATGTATGGGCATTGTGGCTATTTTCAAAAGAGAGCTTCAAAAGAGAATCATGTAGCCAATATAAGGCACTATTAGTTTGCAAAGCTTTGTACTTGTATTTCTATCAAGTTTATGAATAAAAGAAAGTATTTCCATTTTAAATCTCTGTGTTCAATATTTGGTTTTCTGCAATGAATGGGTGCGTGCATGTGTTTTGCTTGACTAATGGGTGCGTGCGTGTATTTTGCTTGACTAGTTGTTTTTGTGCAGGTACATGGCCTTGTGCAAGCGCCACTTAGGCTTGCACGACATCACGCCTTAGCGAGGACGATCGATCCTGCAGGGATCCAGGCAAGACGGACGACCCTAGCGGGATCGGGGCGTGACAGCCTGGGCTCGAAGTATGCGAAGCCTCTCATCTGTAGACTGTGCCTCCCTGATCTGCTCCATCAAACCTGACTGAATGTCAAGCGCCATCATCTGTATCACTGATCCTGGACGAACTATCTTGATACCGAGCTTCTCCAGATCTTTTCGCAAATTCCGATCTATCATCAGATACCATGCCATCGGATGCCTGCTCAGCGCATCCGCCACCACATTTGCCTTCCCGGGGTGATACTGTAAATCGATGTCAAAGTCCTTCATCAACTCCAACCATCGTATTTTCCTCATGTTAAGCTCTTTCTGCATGAACACATACTTCAAGCTCTTGTGGTCAGTAAAGATTTTCACACGCTCTCCGTATAAGTAATGTTTTCATAACTTGAGTGCAAAGATCACCGCAGCTAATTCTAGGTCATGGGTAGGATAGTTTTGCTCATGAGTCCGCAATTACCTAGATGCATAAGCAATCACTTTCCTATACTGCTGTAGGACACATCCTATCCCCTTTCCTGAAGCATCGCTGTATATGGTGAAACCTCCAGATCCTGAAGGTAATGTCAGAACTGGAGCGGTCTTCAGCCTCCTCTTCAGCTCCTCAAATGCTGCCTGGCAGTCCTCTGACCAGATGTACTCTGCATCCTTCCACGTCAGCTTCGTCATGGGTTCAGCTATCCTAGCAAAGTCCTGGACGAACTTCCTATAATAGCCGACTAAACCCAGAAAGCTCCTGATCTCTGAAACTGACGTCGGAGCCTTCCATGTCTCAACTGCAGCAATCTTCCTGGGATCTACCGAGATCCCCTCTCCAGTAACTATATGGCCGAGCAACTCCACTTGGTCTGAAAAGAACTCACACTTCGACAATTTGGCATACAATCTCTCCTGCCTCAGAATCCTCAAAACTGTCCGCAAGTGCTCTGCATGCTCCTCCGGCGTCTTCGAGTATATCAGGATGTCATCGATAAACACTACGATGAACTTATCCAGATACTGGTAAAATGTTTTATTCATCAAATTCATAAAGATAGCTGGCGCATTTGTGAGACCAAATGGCATCACCAGAAACTCGTACTGCCCGTACTTCGTGTTGAACGCTATCTTCTGGATGTCTGCTGCCCTGACCTTCACCTAGTGGAACCTGAATCTCAAGCCTATCCTGGAAAATACTTTCATCCCACTCAACTGGTCGAACAAATCATCTATCCTGGGCAGAGGATATTTGTTCTTAATGGTGATGGCATTCAACGCTAGGTAGTCAATACACAACTGAACTGTACCATCCTTCTTAGGCACAAAGAGAACTGGCGCTCCCCATGGAGAAGCACTAGATCGAATCAAACCCTTTCTCAACAGGTCATCAATCTGCTCTTTCATCTCTACGGCCTCCTTGGGTTTCACTCTATAGCAAGCCCGGGATACTTGTGATGAACCCGGTACTAAATCTATAGTAAACTCTACATTTCTGTCAGGCGAAAGTACTAGAAAATCCTCTAGAATACATCCATAAACTCCCTAATGATAGGGTGTGGCGGTGCTACGTTGCCAAATGTCGCACAACTGTTCGACTCTAGGCTGATCTCCGGCCCTGTCCTCCTGACACTGAATGGTGCTGTACCTGGGGGACTGAACAGAATACTACCCTCATGACAGTCTATAGCTACATAGGTATAGCTAAGCCAGTCCATTTCCAATATGATATCATAACCGGGGTGTGGCATCACGAAGAATCGTCCTCTGAACTCTTTCTCGGCTATAAAAATAGAGCATCTATAGATAGCTCTAATGGGCACTGGTCCTCCTCCCGTCATTACTCTACTAATCTCCGCAGTAGGTGTAGCTACTAAGTGGTGTTCAAGCATAAACTCTAATGACAGGAAGCTATGAGATGCACCAGAATGAAACAAGCATAGAGCTAGAAAAGTATGCAAATAAACATGACCTGTGATGACGTCAGCCAAATAATCTGGCTCCGACATCTGCTCTGGCTCTGGCTCAAGAGCTAGACTATAAACCTTCCCCTGGGGTCCCTTCTGCTGCTGCAGATGTTGCCCAAACCTCTGCTGCTGAGTCGGAAGCGGCCCTCTAGGTCCCTTCGCTGCTGGGCATTCCCGATACTGATGGGTGGTAGACCCACAAGCTAAATACTGCCTCAACCTCTTCCTGCAGACGGAGTAATCATGCCCAGGTCTTTTACAGAATCCACATAAAGCTCTCTTCTGCTGCTGCCGGGGTCCCGGGGCTCTAACTGGCGGGGTCGAATGATGTGGTGTGGGAGGATGGTACGTCTGCTGGTGCGGTGTCGGTACTCTCTGCTGGAAAGCCTGACGCTTTGACGGTCCCTCGAGGTGTACAGAAGCCGTCCTCTTGCAAGACTTAAGTCGCTCCTCTATGCTTCGGGCCAACTCTAGGCTCTGGTTGTAGTCAGTCGTACGGTTCGCCACTATAAGAATGCCAATGTCTGGAACTAGACCATGGCAAAACCTACGCGTCATCTCCTCAGGGTCTGCAACTAGACTAGGAGCGTAACGGCTCAGGCGACTAAACTATGTCGTATACTTATCAACAGAACGGTTCTTCTGCTGGATGTTCTGGAATCGTATCCCCATGGCTACCCTAGCGGTGGTCGAGAAGAACTTTTTTCTTGAACTGGGTCTTGAACTGATCCCAAGTGGCCTTCCCTCTCGCAAATAATGGCTCATTCCGGAACCAAACTCCTGTCAAGTCTATCAGCAAAAATCCTGCTGCCTCGACCTGGAGGTCATCCGATATCC